>KZ805743.1:8057-21895 GCA_003073855.1 Periconia macrospinosa
ATAGCCCTTTTCTATCCCTAACTCGTCTAAATTATATTTTTTAATATTTTTATCTATCTCTTTACTATATTTTAGCTAAGTTTTAGCTTTAAACTTATCTAAATAAGGCTTTTTAGAAGCCTTATTTACAACCTACCCCTTCTCTTTTAAAGTCCTTTTTAAAGTAGATTTACTAATAAAAATATTATTTTCTATTATTAATCTCTTATTTATCTTTTTAAGACTTCTTTCTAGGTCCCTATTAAGTACCCTAATTTTTTTAGAGCTTAATTTTTTTTTTAGACTTTTTACTACCCCTAAACTATCTCTTTTTAGAAGCTAACTAGATTTTTTTTTCTTTTTTACCTAGCTTAAAGTATTATAAATACTTTTAATAGGTTTATTTAAAGTAGTAGAAATAATATTAATAGAGGTATTAGCCCTACTAAGAAGTTTAACTAATTTTTTAAAATTTAAAAATTTTAGATCTATTTTAAGAAAATAGGTGTCTAGGTTTATAAATCCTAAAAGATTTACTTATAAACTAACTAAACTAAATATTATTATATAATATTTACTTACGTAAGCATTTTACTATTTTTTTATTTTTATTTTAAATAATTATTTAGTTAGTAACTAACCTTTAAAATTTTACCACTAGTGTTTCCCCTAAGCCTATTTTAGTTAGTATATTTTTTAGCTTATTTTTTATATACTATTAAAAAGTTATTACTACTAAAAAATAGAGCAAAAAAAAGTACACATTTTAAGCCTATATATAAAATCTAGACTAAGGTCTTGGCGCCAAGACTTATTACCCTATTAATCTCCTAGATCTTAGCTTTTTAAATCTATAAAAACTATATTTATAGCTCTTAAATTGCAAAAGTTATAGCTATTTAAAAAAGTAGATAAAAAAGATTACTCTTTTTTCTTAACCCCCTACTGTAATATTGGTAGGTTTTAGAAATAAGGGGGCCACCCTAGGTGTTAAAAACGCTTAAAAAATCACCTAGATCCTAATTTAGATAGTTATAAATACAGTGCAATAGATTCTAAAATATATAAAATTACGGGCTAAATTTACCTAATTTTAGAATATAATACATCTACGCTTTAGTACACTAAATCTAAGCTACGTTATAGATTTTCTAATATATATCCCCCTCGCCTCCGCTCCCCTCCTTCTACTATATAACCTTTCTTCTAGTTTAATATATATAGTAATTAAATTATTTTTAAATAGAATTACAGCTTATTTTACTATAAATATTGCTAGGATTCCTATAGTACTTTTTTTTTTATAAATTTTATATAAATTTAATAATTACTTTGTAAAAATATATAAAAAAGCTTTAAATATATAGCACTAATAATTATATATAAAAAAATATTTAGAATTAATAACGTTATAACATCTAATTATATTACTTTAGGCGAAATTTACTAGTAAAATATATATAATAATGTATAAGAGGTGTATTACTAAATTAGGCAAGTGGGACTGAATTTTTTAAGCGTTTTTAACACCTAGGGTGGCCCCCTTATTATTGAAAACTATAATAATTAATACGCTACATCTAACTCTATATAATTAATTAGTTATTATTTAAACTATAGGATTTATACTAGTAGATAGCTTCTTAGCCCCTTTTTAGCTTTAATAAAAAACTTATAAGTATAAAGTTAACTAGCTTTAAGCGTAGGATTAGTAACGCTATAACTATACTTATAAACTATATATAAAAAACTATTTAGTTTAAAGGTCTAGATAAAAAAGACTATACTAGGCTATATAAGGGCTTTATTTTATAATAAATTAATATTATAGTTATTAGATAAAGGTAGATTACTAGTTATATTATTTTTATAGCCTTTAGTATAATACTTTTACTACTAGTAATAATTTATTAACGCTTTAGCTTCTTTTACTATATGCTATAAAAGTTTTTAAGTATAGCTATTTTATATTTACTAAATCTAACGCTATAAACTAAGCTTAGAACTATTTCTTTATAGGTTAAAATAAATACGTAGAATAAAAGTGTCTTAGTATAGCTATTATGCTGGGGTAACTAACCTATATAAAAATTTTTACTTTATACTAGTATAAGGTCTTAATCTCTAGATTTCCTTCCTTTTATTTTCTATTATTATTATAAGTTATTACTTACCTATAGGTGTTATATTTTACTACTTAGTTTTTTTTTAATTTTTTTTTTTTTTATATTTTTAAATTATTACTATATAAAAGTGCTCTATTTTTATATTTTTTTTTTCCTTTTTATTTTATTATTATATATATTATTATATACCTATATTTATTTTTATAATTAATAAAAAGTAATATAGTAGAGGAGGTAAAAAAATTATAACACTAGGTTAGGTATTACAAAATAATTAATATATAAAAGAAGGCTCTTTTAGCGTAAGAAAAAGGGTAGCTTAATTACTTTACTAGATAGTAGAGCTTAATTTTAATTATTAACTTTATAAGTTAAGATTATTTCTATTATTTTACTTTTTTAAATTTTAGTTTTTTCTAATTACTATAATTACTACCTATATTAGTTATTATTTAATTTAACCCTTATATTAGTATAGGAGGCACCTATTATAAACTTATATAATAAGTAACCTACGTAATAGACTAGAATTATATATATTTATAGACCTAGTATAGTTTCTATATATATAGTATATATTTAGGTAACTTATATAACTAGTAACCTACCTATGAAACTAAAACTATATATATTTATAGACCTAATATAGTACTAAGTATATATAGTAGTTATAATAGTTTATATTTAGTAAGTAACCTATACCTCTCTAGTTAAACTAATAAGTAGTAAATAAATAAGTACGTGCGCCCTAATCTACTATTACCCTTAAGTAATTAATATAAAGTATATAGGTAATTTAGAAAGTATATAGTATTATAGGCTTATGCTAAACCTAAGCCTTTTCTATTATATAAGCGAAAAGGGGTATATAAAGTACCTACTTTATATCTACACTTCTTTTTTTTTTAAAATATATAATACTACTTTCTAATTATTTATATTTACCTTTACTTTTAAGTAATTCTATAATATTATATATTTTTCTTTTACTCTATCTAACTTATAGTAACTTATAAAAATATTAGATTAGATCGAAACTAACTCCTTCTAAGTAACTAGTAATAAAGCTTTAACTTATATATAATTCTTAAATAGCTATATAACTAATAGTACGCACTTACTACTATATAGTTAGAAAACTACGCCCTACTTAAAATAGTTTAAGTATAGAATATAATACTTAAATAATTAGTTTCTAATTTTATTTAGTAAGTTAGAAGCTTTATAATACCTACTATAACGCTATTTTTTACTACCTCTAAAGCTACTTTTACTATAATAAGCCTTTTAGCTAAAGCTATTATAAGTTAAAGTAGGCCTAACTTAGCTCTAACTACTACTTAGTAGAACGTTTCTTAAAAACCTTAAATTATTATAGTTCCTACTACTTTTAGGCGTAAGCCTTTTTTAATAAAAGTCTTTTTTATTAATAATAAACTATCTTTTTATACTTAGTATATAACTATATCTTATAAGCTTAAATATAACTAGGACTTTATTAGTAATTTAAAGGCCTAGTTTATATTTATTTAAATAAACCTTAGTAAAACTTTATAGTAGATAGTTACTAGCTTTTATACTTAGGGGGGTAACTTAAGTATATTTAATTTACTTAAGTTTTTTTAATACTTTAAATTTTATTATAATAACCTATATAGTTATTAAATAGCACTAGCTTAGCTTAAATATATTTAATAAAGTTTAGAAAAGTTATTTTTTAACTTTTAAATATAGTTTACTAAAGTTTTTAGTAATACTAGTAGAGCGGCATAGATAAATAACTAAAAAACTATATATTTCTACTACGCTCTCTACCTAGATTTCTATAAAATTATTATAAATTATAGCTTTAACTATGCTAACTTTATAAAAGTATATTACTAGTTAATAGATATTATACTAAGTATTAAAACTACTAACTTAGAACGCTTTAGAATAGGGCTTTACTTAGCTATTTTAGCTCTAACCTAAAATAGAGATAAAGATATAATTATAACTAAAGTTAACTATATAAGCCTCTCTAGTAACTTTAATTACTTTTAATTTTTCTCTAATAGTAATAAGCGTAGTTATAGTAGATTAAGGTATATATACTTATTTATCTGCTACTTATTAGCTTAACTAAAGAGGTATAAGTTACTTACTAAATATAAACTACTATAACTACTATATATACTTAGCACTATATTAGGTCTATAAATATATATAGTTTTAGTCTAATAGGTAGGTTACTAGTTATATAAGTTACCTAAACATATACTATATATATAGAAACTATACTAGGTTTATAGATATATATAGTTTTAGTCTATTACGTAGGTTACTTATTATATAAGTTTATAATAGGTGCCTCTTATATTAATATAAAGGTTAAATTAAATAATAACTAATATAGGTAATAATTATAGTAGTTAAAAAGAACTAAAATCTAAAAGAGTAAAATAATAGAAATAATTTTAACTTATAAAGTTAATAATTAAAATTAAGCTCTATTATTTAGTAGAGTAATTAAGCTACCCTTTCTTTTATACTAAAAGAGCCTTTTTTTATATATTAATTATTTAGTAATACCTAATTTAGTATTATAATTTCCCTACCTTCTCTATTATATTACTTTATTAATTATAAAAGTAAATATAGGTATATAATAATATATATAATAATAAAAAAGAAAAAAAAAGAAAAGTAAATATAAAAATAAAGTACTTTTATAAAATAATAATTTAGAAATATAAAAAAAAAAAATTAAAAAAAAACTAGGTAGTAAAATATAATACCTATAGGTAAGTAATAACTTATAATAATAATAAAAAATAAAAGAAAGGAAATCTAGAGATTAAGACCTTATACTAGTATAAAGTAAAAAGTTTTATATAGGTTAGTTACCCTAGCATAATAGTAATAGGGTAAACTAGGTTTTTATAAACGTTTATAAAGAATAAATAATAAGCAGCGCTTATATTTACTATAGTTAAATAAAGTATTATAAATAGGAATATAAGTATACTATAGTTAAGACTTTAATTTATATTACTATTAATATAATATATATACCTAACTTTAGAAGTATTAACTTAGAAAACTAAGAGCTTTTAATTTATAGATAGACTAAAAGTAGTATAAAAAAAATTTAGTAGAAAAGTAGCTATAAGGTAAACCTAATATATAAGATAATTTTATAATAAATAGACCTATAGTAGAGTTTTTTTTTTTACTAATAGATACATCTATATTAAGTAGGCTAGTAAGTAGAAGGGTGCAACCTACACTTAGAGCTAAGTTAGGTTAAGGTTATAGGGGCTACAGGTTAAGGTTAAGTAGAAGTTACGTAATTTAGGGCTAGGTTAGGTAGAGGTTATAATTACCCTAGGTCTAGGTCTAGGTTAGGTTAGTAGTCTATGTAACTTAAACCTAACCTAGACTTACGTTAATATATACTATTTATAAATTTTTTATATTTTAGATTAGTAATAATTATATATTTTTTTATATTTATATATATTTATTATAGTTATTTATTATAATATATATAAAAAAATAACTCTAAATATTAATAAATAATAGATTTATATATATTTAAAATAGTTAGGTATATAACCTAACCTAGACCTAACCTAGATTATATAAGACCTAAACCTATACCTAAAATTAGTAAAAAAGTTAAGTCTAGGTTAGGTCTAGGTCTGGGGCTTATATAAGCTAACCTAACCCTAACTTAACCTAGCTTATATAAAACCTAGACCCTAACTTAACCTCTACCTATTTACTAGTCTAATATTAAGTGTATAGCTAACTTAAAATATAAATACTTTAGGGTAATTAGCCCTACGTATACTAAAAAAATTTATACTTAGCTTATAAATATTTTTTTTTAAACTTTAAAAAGGGTTATTAAGATAATAAAAAACTTCTTTATTATATAGATTACGTTTTTTTAAATAGATATTTTAGGCTAGTAATAATGCTTTGCTACCTATATAGTACTTAACCTAAACTATAACTATATACTAGGCGCCCCCTAAATAAGATAAAATAGTATTATTTTAGACTTATAATAATATAAACTCTATATTAAGAACGTAGGTAACTTTATAGTAAAAAAGTAGTTATATTAAATAAAAATTAGAAACGTTAAAAAAGTATTAGAAGTTATATATATAAAAATATTACTTTAAAAAAGTATAAATAGGGCCTATAGTAACTAATTTTTTAGCCTTTCTATCTATAGCATTTCTATAATTCTATCTACTTTACTTACCTTACTATATAATATACTAGGTTTCTTACTAGAACTTATTAACTTTTATAATCTTTTTATAAAGGAAAAAGCCTCTAGGTTACTTTTATATTAGGGCTATACTAACTACTATATATAACTTAAACTATAGCTAGATAGCTCTATACTTAAAGTACTATAGAGCCCTCTCTATAATATACTTTTTAACTAACTTACTAAACTATACTAATAACTTACTAACTTCCTTAATAAAGAATAGATTTAAGCTAGCTCTTTATCTATAGGCGCACCTATACTTTTAGTCTAAAAAATAAGTAGTAGATAGTAGTTCTATATTAATTATAAAGAGTTAAATAAACTTATAAATTTAAATTACTACCTTTTTTTACTTATTAAGGAGATACTATACACTTTTATAATAGCTTATTAGTTTACTAAAGTTAATATTAGGGCTGCTTTTTATAAGCTATAAGTTACTAAAAGTAATAAGTAGTTAACTATATTTTATACGCGCTTTAGTTTTTTTAAATAGTTAGTTTACTCTTTTAGTTTTTTAGGCGTACCTACTACTTTCTAACGCTATATTAATAAAGTATTATAACTCTACTTAAGAGATTTTATAATAGCGTACCTAAATAATATACTAGTTTATAGCTTAGAGTTATAACGTAATTATATAAATAAAGTTTAAATAGTACTTACGCTACTATATAATACTAAGTTATATCTTAACTTAAAAAAAAGTGCTTTTACTATTTAAAAAGTTTACTACCTAAAATACGTTATAAAAGTAGAAATTAGGATTAGTACTAACTCTAAAAAAATCTATATTATTTATAAATAGGAGCTGCTTTAGATAATACGCGGCGTCTAAAGCTTTATAGAATTTATAAATTTTTACTAAAATTTTATCTCTAATTTTTCTACTATAGTAGTGCCTCTATATAACTTAACTAAAAAATTTAGCTACTTTAAATAGAGCGTAGCAGCTAATAAAGCTTTTTTTATACTAAAGCACGCTCCTATTATAGCTTTTATATTTATTTATTAGAACCCTATTTAGCTAACTATATTAAAGGTAGATTACTTAAATACTATACTTAGTAGGTATCTCTTATAGATAGTTAATAGCGTCCTATACTTTATTATATACTACTCTACTTTTTTTATAAAAAAATAATAGAATTATACTATTTATAATAAGGAGCTATTAGTAGTTATAAAATACGTAGACGCGTAATTACTAAAGCTTAAAAGCGTCTAAAATCCCTTTAAAATAATAATAAACTATAAAGATTTTAAGTACTTTACTAGCCTACGTAACCTTAGTAAATAATAGATACGCTAAATAGAAAAACTTACCTTTTTCTACTATATACTATAATATTACTTTAGTATATAAGTAGTTTAGCTAAATACGCTTAATAAATAGAAATAAGACTTTTTAGCTTTTCTAGTATAATAGTAGATATAAGTACTTACTTTAATCTATATTAATATTATAACTATATAGAGCTAGAAAAATATAAGTAGTAAATTATTTATAAATACGTATATATAAGAATTATAGTATACTATAGTTATAATAAATAAGCTATATTAGGTACACGTATAGGTAGTAAAAAATAGGGCCTAGGTCTTTCCTACTTTAGCTAACACTACCTAGTAAATTACTAACTATTTATTAAGTATATATAGTATTTTTTAATAGCGTAGTATTATATAGGCTTTAGCTTAGAAACTACTTACTATAATAATAATTTAGCGCGCCTATAAGTTTATTATTAGTATATACTTAAAGTAATAAAATATATTTAAAATTTTATACTATAACTACTACTAGAATAATATAATATAGGATATAGCCTATTATATACGTAACTATTACTATAGAACTATAAAGGCGTAGTACTTTAAAAAGTAGAACTTACTTTAATTACTACTAATTATAGATAAATACTAGTTAATAATTTTAATAGACTTTATAACTAAGCTCCTAGGTAAAAAGAAAAATATACTATAGTTTCTACTAGTAATTATAAATAGGCTTTCTATATTTATATAGCCTAAAGCTATATATAGTATAATAGCTAAGAATTATATAGTACGTTTCTATAATATCTAGTAGTAATTTTATAAATTTTTAAATAGTATTATTTTAAATTAAAACTTAGATTAAGTTAAGAACTTTTAGTATACGTTCTACTAACTAGTAAGTATTTAGTAGTAACTTTCTACTATATACTACCCTTAAACTCATAGTAGTATAAAGTAAGTAAACTAAAAAATATAAACTATACTACGTATAATTATTAACTTTAAATAGGACAACTAGCCTAAATAACTTTTAGCATATTAGTTTATATTAAATAATAGAGATTCTTCTATTACTAAGATAAGCGCTAACTTTTTAATATATAGCTATAATATTTTAATACTATAAAAAGTAGTCCCCTTAGCTAATAAAGTTTTTTATACTTTACTAGTAGGCTACGCTATATAATTTATAAACTATCTCTACTAAAGAGTTAAGTTAGCCTAAATAGTAATTACCTAGGCCTAGTAATAGGTATAGAACTAAGCTAACTAAATTTATTAGCCTATAAAATATTTTTAGGTAAAAAATAAAGTCTAATTTTTACTATAAAATATAAAAATAAATAAGCTAAGTAAGAAACTTAACTAGCTCTAGTATATATATATAGTAACTATAATCCTTTCTTCTCTTAATATTATACTAGACTTTTTAGGCTTCCTTTATAAAATAGCTTATATTAACTTTATTAAGTACGCTACTACTAATCTACTTTTTTTATAAATATAGGTAGATATAAAGCTAGGTCCTATGCTATAGCTATTTAAAAATAATAACTTACTAAAAAAATAAAAGGTAGAAAACGTCCTATAAATAAAAAATATATAGAAGAAAAAAAAATAGTAGGCGTTAGTAAAATAGAAAAGCTACCTATAGCTTATATAGTACTTATTAGAACTTTTTTAAAATATAGTAGTATTAAATAAGTTTAAGAAGTAATAAAAAAATATAAAGTATTATAATAGCTTTAGAATAGTAAGTAAAGGAAAGTAAAGTTACTAAATAGTAGTAGCCTAGTAATAGGCTAGCTATAATTTATAATATAAAAGACTTATTAGTATAAACACCCTAATTAAAGCCTAGATATAGTAATAGTAGGAAAAGATAAAAAATAAAAACTAGAACACCTCTACCTTTTCTACCTATTACGCCTACTTTAAGCCTAAAATATAATAAAAAAAAATAACTAATAAGGTATTTTACTATTACTATTAAAACCTAGTAAGAATTAAAATAAAAAAAAAGTATTTTAGAAATATAGATAAGAAGCCTAATAAATACTACTATTTAAAAACCTACTTATTTTAACCTAGCCCTAACTTAGCTATAATAAAGGTACTTTTATAAATTTAGATAACGTACACGTAGTACTTATTAGGCTAAAGGCATATTTAAGAAAAACTAATACTAGAATTATTTAGAATAATTATAATAAAGTTAAGTAATTTTAGTAATATTAGCCTACTTACTATAAATTATACCTAGTATATTTAATAAACTTATAGGGCGCTTAGCTAGGAGGCGAAAAAGCTCTTTATAGTAGTAGATACGCGTAATAATAAATTTTAAGCTTATTTTATAGGTTTAGCTTTATAGTAACTTATAAAGTACGCCTTAGAGACGCTAAATAGTTACTTTAAAAATAATATAAGTAATAGAGATAGTAGTTTTATAAGAAATACGCTTAAAAAT
Organism: Periconia macrospinosa; assembly: GCA_003073855.1. NCBI lineage: Eukaryota > Fungi > Ascomycota > Dothideomycetes > Pleosporales > Periconiaceae > Periconia > Periconia macrospinosa. Next base: position 18,187 of record KZ805743.1, read on the forward strand.
ATTATATAAGTTAGAAATATTAGTAATAGCGCGGCGCCTTACCTTTATCTTACGTACGTAGGCCTTAGCCTTTAAGTTAAAAATTATATACTAAGAAGTAGGCGTTAGAACTTTCTTAATATTATAATTATAGAAATAAATATAGTTACTAAAGGTTTAAAGTATACTTAATTTATAACTAAGCTAGTAGTTTTTAGGAAGTAGCGCCTATAATAGAAAGATTAGTTAAATAGCCCTATATAGTACTAACGTAGGCCTAGAATATATACTAAGAAAGTATTTAACTACCTTATTATAATATACTAACCTTTTATAATAGTAGAAAAGGTATTAATAGTATAACACTATTTATTTTTAAAGCCCTAAAATTAATTTTTATACTACTTTTAGTCTATTTTTTACTTTTTTCTTATAGTATACGTAACTTATATAATTTATTAAAAGTTCTCTACGTTATAGTGCTAAAATAAAGTATTAATAAAAAAGAGTAAAAAAAAACTAGTAATAATAGTACTAAAAAAATTTCTATTTTAAATAATAAACTAACTACTTACTAAAACTACTTTAAAAGCTATATAACTATTTTTTATATTTTAGAAGGCCTAGTAATACGTTTTAATAGCACTTATAAAGCGTAGTATTATTATTAGAAAGAACTTAATTAAGGCCCTATTTAGACTAATATAGTAATTACCTAGAGTTTTAATAGCCTCTCTTTAGATAACTATTTTATATACCTTTTTCTAAAATATATAAAGAAGAGTAAAGGCTATAAAAAGGAGTAAGTTATTTTTATACTTATATTTTTTTTATATATACTAATAATAATTATTACTAAAACTATATTTATACTTAACTACTTTACTACTTTTAATTTTAGCTTTATAATATTACTAGTAGTTATAATACGTATTATTAAAAAAGATATTATTTTTACTTAAAAAGTTTTTATCTATAGCGTAACGCCTTATATAGTAGAAGGTATAATTCTACTAAAATAGTTAGTAAAATTACTAAAATAATAAGTAAAGTAGAAGCTTTATATACTAAATTAGGGTTTTTACTATAATAATAAAATTTTAGTAAAAAATTACGTTAGCTATAGCTACGTAATAACTTATACCTACTTTAATAAAAAAACTATTATCTAAGTAAAATAACTACCTATAGTAAGTAAGCGTAATAGCCCTATTTCTACTCCTAACATTTTTATATATAACGCGTAAATTTCTTTTTAGTAGGCCTACCTTACTTCTTAGGTTTTATTATAGGGGCTACTATAAAGTACTATTAGATAAGTAAGTTAGAATAGCTTCTATAATAAAAAGGTGTTAAAGTATTTTAAAATATAAAGTAATAAGTAAAATATAAAATATTAGAAAAGATTTAAAGTAGGGAGATATAATTTAAAATAAGCTAACGTATAGGGCTTATACTATAAGTAAGCTAGTACTAGTCTAATAATACTCTAGCCCTAATATAAATAAAGTTATATACCTATACCTTAAATAAGCTAGCACTAGTATAATAATAATCTAAAATAATATAAGTTTTTATATAGACCTAAGTTATAAATAAATGTAATACTAACGCGCCTTTAACCTAGGCCTAAAACTATATTAATATAAGTAATATTCCTACTTTACTACGCGCCTACTATATAGGCGTAATTAATATACTACTACTAATAGGAGGAGAGAAAAAGGTATATTATAAGCTTAGGCTAGACTTAAGCCTTTTTTATTATATAAGTAAAAAAAGGTATAACGTAGGTCACAAGCGAGCTGATCACACAAGCGAGCTGATCACTCTGCCAAGCCCGCACCAGATTGCTCTACAAAACATGCGATATACTATAGGATTCAGACAAAATAGTATTCTACGACCCCTCTACATGATCTGTAGATGTATCCGCTACAGTTTTACAAGTTCGCGCGTTATGCCCAGTCTCACCGCATTGCCCACAGCGTCTTTAAGATAGCTCACCTAGTTTAGTGCGCCTACCTTTCTTTGCCTTCTTACCACCACTACGCGCCCTAAATTCTTGTAGAGAGGCTAATCGCTGTCCTTCTTCAGCTATTAATACTCCTTAATCCTAAATACGCTTTCTTTTATGCAATTTACGTCGCGTGGCGGCTTTATTAGCCGCTCGAAGCTTAGCATTCTCCTTTTGCGCCAACACTAGCTTGTACGCAATTATAGCTGCGCCTTTTACTAGCTTTTCAAACGCCTTAACTATAGATGTTAGGGAGCTATCTATATGCCTTTAAATCCTCTGCTTCACTAGCGTCAATTACAATCTAAATTCTAGAGTGTTTCCTGGCGTCTGCGACTGCCAGGAGTCCTCGTTAACGATAGGTGGTAAAGGCGTACGAAGCTTAACATCAAGCTTTAATATCACCGCGTCTAGGTTAAGAGGAACCAAGCCAGCGCCTCAGAAGCCTCCTTAGACATTCTCTTTAGTAATTAAAGCCTTAAAAGCAGCAATAAAGCAAGGCAGGAACTCAGTTTTCGTGATATGGGTGATCCGGTTGCGCATCAGATCCTCGGCTTGGCGCCCATACGCCTTCTTCAACGGAGCGAAACACCCTACATTAAGGGGCTGTAAGAGATAGGACAAGTGAGCAGGCATGCAGAGTATAATAATCTTGTTAGCCTTGCAGTAATCTCGGAATTCGAGCGAGTCGTGGCTCTCATGGCCGTCGATAACAAGCAGACGTACGGCACCAACAGTACGCTTCTTTATATACTCATTAAAGTGCTTTAGCCACTATAAACCAAGCTCATTTGTTATCCAGCCGTTCTCAGAGACTGCAATAACCTAGTTAGAGGGTAGATTCTCCTCCTTATACCAGGCGGAGAGGTGGTGCTTGCCCTAGAAGATAATAAAAGGTAGGATTGCCCAGCCCATCGCGTTGATGCCTTAAATAACTATACCCCACTCCCGGTTGCCCTATTGTACGCTCTTTGGCCGTCCTCGACGCTCAGAGCCTGTAACTACTGCTCCAGTTGATATCATGCCCATCATAAAGCCAGACTCGTCGAAATTGTAGGTGTCTTCATCCTAGATGCCGTGCTTAGATTTCGTATTCTCTACAAGGCGGAACCAGCCCTGTATAACCTCTGGATCCTCACAGAGGGCTCTCTTATAGTCATACTTTCGATTAAACTTTATTGTAAGCTCTAGCTGGCGCTTAACGAAGTTTGCAGCCCAGTTCTGGCCCACTAGTCCTAGGCCACGCTTAGCCCGCAGGGAATTAGCTTTATCCGCTACAGCAGCGAGCCGGGACGGAAATCCTCGAGCGTCTAGGTCAAGTATATCCTAAAGAAGCACCTGCTCTTCTGTCTTTAGAAGATTAATTGAATTAGGCGCGCAATCGCGTCGAAAGGTAGTTCCAGCACGTCGTGTGCTTAGTGTACTTTAAGGCACGTTGTAGATCTGTGCAGCGCGTCGTTAAGATAGTGTCGCGTCTTGTTTAATAGCCCAAAGTGCAAGCTGTATTCTAGCCTCTCTTAATTCTAATAGCTGAGTAGGTTGTTAAGACATTAAAGAAACTGTTGGTTGATAGCATACTTTGGTGCGGGCTTGGCAGAGTGATCAGCTCGCTTGTGTGATCAGCTCGCTTGTGACCTACGTTATAAGGTACCTACTTTATATCTACACTTTCTCTTTCTTTAAGATATATAATACTACTTTCTAATTACTTAC
>KZ805744.1:0-21525 GCA_003073855.1 Periconia macrospinosa
TCAGTAACTTTCTCGGTAACCTCAGTACTCAGTACTCAGTACTCAGTACTCAGTACTCGGTAATGGTTTCCTCAGTATACTCAGTACTCAGTAAGACCCCATTACTGAGTACTGAGTACCGAATACAGCACTGACCCGCGGTGTCGACAAAGGTTACAAAGTCACTGAGACATACCTTGCCCAAGCCTCATACGCAAAGGATTAGTGAACCCTATATTGGTGCCTGAGACGAATCTGAGAGGGACGATATTCTGGTAAACGTCCTGTGCGAGCACAAGCAATTTATCTTGAATGACTATGCTAGCTAGCTAATTCAAGGGAGCATATATAGCGTGACTCGGACAAACAATTGATCTTATTGGACACAGCCCTGGTAAGAAAATTGCGCCAAGCAATACTGGTATCCGCGCTCGTTGTTGACCTCTCCCTCTACATTGTTCAAACTAGCTCATACTACGATCCATTTTATCTATTCATTCCCTTTTTAATCTGGCTTTTCCTACTTCATTATATACTCAACGCGTGAAGAGATGGTGGGTATCCTAACCAACTCTAAGAAGTGAAGGGTGTCAGTAAGAGCAGAGACAAATACATCACTGTTAACAACATCTCTGTTGTGATTGTTTCGGATTTCTATCATGCAAAACTAACTAAGCAGCACAACGGCAGCCTAAAATTCATCCTACTTCCCGCGCGTGCCTCATTCTATGTAGGCACGTTCCCATACTAGGCAGATGGGGCCAATAGCAAGCGGCTACGTACACCTCGAATTTAATGCAGCGCGAAATCCCTAACACCATCGTCAGACTTGCCACAATGTCCAAGTCCCGGACCACCAAACTAGTCGATGGTTATTGTTCTGACATTCCATTTTTCTGGTTTGTTCAAGCCGGAGAAGAGCAGAGGCAAAGCACAGTGTCCGCTCTCAACGACATCTTGAAACAACACACTACCGATAAGCCAGACTGTGACCAGAAACGGGTATGTTATGTGCCTTAGTTGCGCAACTATACCCCTTCAATAGCCGATGTTGTATATACGGCCTGCGCGTTCGATATGGGTGAGGGGCACGTCCTTGGTATGGACGCGCAGGGTCTCGAGGATGGGAGTTGACTGGTACTGCATTGCGTTAATGAGAAGGAACCGGAGATTGGGCGTGCGAATCGTACAGATGCAACGGATACACGCTTGCAGAGCTATTCGATGGGAGACCGTGGACCAATATTCCCTTGCCGATTGCAAGCCCGGAACCAGTCACTGAATAAGATAACGGCCAATACATCCCTCCATCGCATATTCCCAGTGATACAAACCTTCAAGAGGAGCACATCACCCTGTTTTCTCTAATCAAATTGACTGACTAGGAAATTTCCAAAATGAAGCAGGATATGGGAGCTACCGCCGACGAGATCATTATCCATAACTGGCCGCACGAGGCCCCTGCTTCGCAAGCCGAGACATACAATCTTTTCCGGTGCGTGAAGCCCGAGCTTTTACTTCATGTGGTATGACTTTCGTCCTGTTCATCGATGCCGCACACATGGCTGGACCTCAACGTTTCCCTGTTGTAGTGGTGGCTTACGAGTTGGAGCCCCAACCTTCTGAGACCATCTCAAACAAAGATATGAAAAGATACGAAAGCATTTTCCTATATTCTACGGAAACAAGGCGAGCAAGGGAAATTTGGCCAGAGATATAGTACCCTCAAAACGAGAAGTCCGTCAACGATGTTCTAATCAACCATCCCCTATTATCCAGCGGCATCACTTATTCTAATAGTCCAGCTAAAGAAAATATCCTGGTCATTTCATCGCGACGTCGGGGCTTCCAGTAGGCGCAACCAGACCAGACTCCGCAGAATTCATGGTCTACATTCTCTACACAGTCTTCCCCGGGGAGCTTCGCAAATTGCGTCGAATCATTGGGGACAAGAATCACTCTGTTTATCGAGCTCAATATTGGTCCTCGATGATATAAGCACGAGCAGCACAGTGATTCAGATGCGCCATTATACCCTCTACTCGAATACTTTGATAGCCCAGAGTATCGCGTTGTGGCCGATCCCCCTGGAATGTTTGTCTTTCTTGATAATAACGCTTTGGACAAAATTCTCGGGAGCCAAAGCGGGTATGACCACGTCCCGCTTGCGAGCCTCCACGTTCACTTTACGGTAGGTGCAGGCGTAGATTTAGTGGGGGAGGAAATGCCGGCATATCTCTACACGAATGTTACGATCTTGGAAGGTTTATCATCTACGTTGGCGAATGTGGGAACTGGGAACATGGAGTTCGAGGAGGTTGCTCTCCTGTTCATCGATAGCGTTGAAGCTGTTTTCGGGCCCGAGTATAGAGGGAGTATGACGAGAGAAATTTTCTTCTAAGGAAAAGGGGGAGGCCAGTCATGAAATGTCTCAAGATTGGTACTTCTCTGCGCATCCGCATATTGCCAACGTTATTACCGTATGAAAGCAGGCGATATATTCCAAATAGAACGAAAAACAGGTTCAAACTGTCTCAAAGAACCCTAGAATTTTAAACGGATGGATTATTAGCCACAAACTAGGACAATTCTTTACCATCGTAGTAAATTTCTAAGTGAACCTTAACGCAAATACGCGCATTCCCGGGCATGAACCCCGGCTGAGGAAAAATAATGATGATGAAATTCTTCAACAGGGTAGGGATTTCAACCAATCTTATCATAACGCTTCATAAAGCTTACCATATCGTCGATGCCCTCCGGCTCATTAACCCAGTGTCCTCCATTCACATACTTCTTCCATTTGACCTTCATCCCAATCCCTCGCAGTCCCTCGCTGAGTTCCCGGCCATTAACTATTGGAACCACCCCATCATCTTCTGCATGCTCAAGTAGCACCGGCATCTGCACTGCAGTCCCCAACCCGTAAACCTCAAGATGCAGTTTTTCTTGTACCCATTGGACAAACTCGTGTCGTCGGTTAGCGGGACTAGACACCGGAAAAGGCAACCAGCTAGAGATTCCGATAAACCCAGCCAACTGATTCCCCTCTGTGAGTGCAGCGATGATACCCGTTGCACATCCTTGACTGATACCCGCTACAAACAGCTTCTCGTACCCACCAATCTCTTCCGCTTCTTTCCCAATAATGTCCCGAATTCCCTGCACACTCTCCCGTAAACCTTCGAGCTGGATTTCTGGTCGGTGGTGCGGTTCCCTCACAGATGCTATGTCGAACCATTGATGCATTTCCTCCTGTTCGTTTCCCGCGTAGCGAATGGCAGCACAGGGAAATACCCATTTGTAACTTGGGAAGATGTCGGTTAGGAAGCGGTCATCACTTGCTTGGCTCTCGAAAAATTCAGAGGCAAATTCCTTTGCGTTGCTGCCTCGGCCGTGTAGGAAAATGATGGTGTGTGTGTGGGTCGCTGTTGGAGATACGACGTGAATGGATAAAGTCGGCATTTTGGTATTCGTGATACCGACCGGGGCTACTCTAATTGTATGGTAATGTTTTCTTGTGGGATTGACTGAAGGCTTGTGTGGAGCAGGTGGTGCCCGAAAAAACGTGTAAAACTGTACGTGTGTAGCTGAGTAAAGGCTGAAAGTTGCATTGATCCAATTGAGTTAGGAATGAAATCGGTACCGGTGACGTCCAATGGTAACCCGATACAAGATTGAGGCCAGCTCTACGCCAGCCAATTACATTCTCCCAATATTCTTTTGTCAACCAATAGCATACCTCACATAAACAGCGCAGAATGCCCATCCAACCCATACTTCTCCATGTCATAATCTGATTTTAGATATCATAAAATAATTTACTAAGAAAACCACGCCTACATCATTATAGAATTTTATATCTCGAGAGAACAGGCCCCATTGTAATCGTTGGAGAAGACGCTTGGTTTTAATTGGCACAACGGAGATTTCTAAAACCATGCCGTTTGTATACCTAGATTCTGTTTTATGGGTCTCAACTGCTAGGTATTTTGTAGCATGCGATTTCATTAAAAATCCTGGGTTTTCATGCAGCACAAGCTAGCTATATCGGGTGAAGGATGTCACACGGAGTAATATTACCCCAATTTCTTGTGTATTTAAACTATGATTTCCCTCGTAAAATGAAATCTTTGGTGAACAATCACTTTAGGCACATTCGCAAATAACAGCTTATTTTACACATCGCAAGTCCAGTCACATCCGATCAATATATCTTGGCCACTCACACCTCGTAAAGGGCGCATAAACTGTAGGAATATATCTATGAGTCTCAAGAACCTCCCAGCCGAGCTTCTCGACATTATCGTCCAGCTCTCTTTACCAGAAGGATTCGAGACTCTGGCAACGACATGCAAGATCTTCTATGCGCGATGTGAACCATTCATTCAACGCCACAATGGATTGCGCTCCCGCTTTAGATATTTCCGTTACGGGAACGATGGACTCTACGAGTACGATGGGCTCTGGGCCACCTCCGACTTCCTCCAACTCATTGCCACCGATCGTGCGATTGCGAGATACATCCAAAATGCGACGTTGTACACTGACAGCTGGTCAATTGGAGATCCAAGTCGGCCCAGTTATGTACTACGATCAGTCCCGAGCATTGAAGACGGAGGACTGATTGTCCAGAGCTCCTCCTAGAGCCTTACCGTTTTTAATACATTTGACAGGGAAAATCTTGGTCGCAGTCGCCTGAAGCATTTTTTCCTTCTCTTTTTGATCCCGTGAGTATGATAGAGAAGCAGCGTGTCGAACACCGACGGTATCACATGCTACACCTAAGTGGCCATTAGTTACTCCAAGATTACTCCATTTAATTCCTCACGTCTTAAAGACAACAAAACTTTTCAATTGTGCTGCTGAATGTCATCACCAACTTTGCACCCTACATACTCGAGACCCACGAGGACTTCGAAACTAAACATGAAAATACAGGTATTTTCATACCTATGTAGGTGGCTAGTGCAAAAGCACGCTCATCCCGTGAGCCGAAGCATTTTTTGTTCCAAAATATTATCTTCGAAGCATCAGTGTGAAGAAAGGAAGAGAGAGAGAGAGAGAGAGAGAGAGAGAGAGTTCTAGGAAAATTTATACCTTTTGTCTACACTAACACACCTTTCCTGGATGCAGTTTTGGGAAGGGCGTTAATTAATTTGGCTTTATTTATATCGAAATTGCTGTCCATAAATTACTAGGCAAGTGAACAAAGGAAGTAGATATTGAGGTAAGCTAAAAAGAAAGCAGTCTTACGTTCATTGATTACCTAGATTTAAATAATCGTAATGAACAGCATCACTGTCGCACCAATCAAACATCAAACCTGGGAGAAAATGAACTATTAACTTCTATCGTTTTTAGTACGCCAAATCATCTTCGGCGCATAAGATCGAAGCACCATATCTTTATCCAAGTATCTAAGCTTCCGTTTCCATGTGTAGGGAAGAGAAGGAGAGAATCACAGAGACAGAGGGATTTATACCTGTAGTTTTGTTTCGTTACATTGAAGGATCTGGTGATGACGATAATCGTCACCACTTTGCAGTTTCAATCTAGAACAGCAGCATTTTGAAAACATGAAGCATGCACGTCATAACGAGTAGCATTCTAAAGTAAACACCAAAAAAGTCCCCCAAACATTAAAATTGCCTTGGTGAATATATGTGGCACACAGCTTTATGGGTAAAAAGGTGAAAAAAAAATCGTGGAGAAAGAGGGGGATATTTATAGCCTTTCACAGTCCCTATAAAGACTAGTCCTGTCTTAAGCTATAGTGATGAATACCATCATCATTGCCATCATCGCAGCTAACCAAAAAACATTCCACCTCCTCAAGAACATACTAACATGAATAACCGCGGTAAGGATAAACCGAAGACAAACAGACCCCTTATGGTTTCTCCCCAGTGTGTTTTTATTAGGCATCGAAAATAATTTCCCCACATGTGTAAAGAAGAAGAAAGAGAGGGAGAAGGCTCAGGAGGAATATTTATACATGTGGCCTCATCCTCTTAGTCATCCATGAATATTTCAAAGTGATGATGATAATGATGATGATCACCACCACCACCACCCCAAATTCCCGAAAGTCATGATTTCTCGGAAAAATCAGAAACACGAACGTCTGTTGTAAACAAGCAAACACCACGACCGTACACATATTCGTTTTTCGTCTCGTATTCTTAAAAGCAGAAAAGCATCACTTCTCAACTGTGTGTGAAGAAGAAAAAGAAGACAAGGAAAGAAGGAGATAAAGGGGGATATTTATATCTTCGTATCCTTCCTAATCAAGTAAGTACATAGGAAGTGATAATGATGATGATGATGATGATGGTCATCATCACCACTCCCAACATCTCTATAACTATGAAAATTTCAAAAAATAAAAAAAACATGAGCGTCATTTGTGAGCAGGACGGCACCACAAACGAACATGTAAGGTAGGGGAACTTTTTTATTAAACAGAACACTTCTCCCTAACCCCTGCGTGGAGAAAGAAAAGAGAGGGGAAGGAAGAAAAGAAGGGGATATTTATACCCCCCTGTGTACCCCTGCATTTATCACACAACCTACTCCTCTTTCTTGTAGTGAAGGCGCAGCAATGACGACGATGATGAACCTCATCACCATCCCCAAATCCACCCAAAAATTCGCAGCGTTGGAAGAAAACATGAAACTTGGGCATCCAAAGTTTATGCCGTCCACACCGGAACACAAAGCATTTGTAGGTGGGGGTGCGACTTTCTTATAATACAATTCCCACTCACCCCTATGTAAAGAAGAAAAGAAAAGAATCCATCAAGCTAGAGAACAAGAGAGGTATTTATACCTACGATCCACCGCCTATGAGTAAGCAAGAAGCATGATGTGGTGGTATTGATGGTGCAGTTCATCACCATTACCATTCTGAACTTAATCTAAAACTGGCGGAAGTATGTCGGAAAACACAACAGAGCATTGAGAGCAGGCGCATTTTGACGATCCACACACCACCACCGCCCATCAAATTCGTCATCGTCGATATTTTTATTAGAAGACCACCCATCCGCCAGTGTGTAGGGGAGCAAAGAAAGGAAGGAATGGAGGAAGATAAAGGGGGTATTTATATGCATGCTCTTACTCAGCAAGTAAGTGGCAAGTAATGGAGTGGTCAATGGTGATGGTGATGACGAGGTGCATCACTACCAACAATATATCAAACTATAAAAATAAATGGAAGTTTCGAAAATATGGGCAAGGAGTGGATGAGGGTAGTGTACCACAGCAGACCAAAACACCAAACATGAAACTGAGGCGGCGGGTTTTTATTATAAGACAGTTCTTCTCCTTTATCCATGTGTGAAGAAGAAGAGAAGGAGAAAAAGAAGGGATAGAGAAAGTATTTATACCAACACCTTTGCCTAGCTTACTTTGTACAGAACGTGACATGTGAGGTTTGGAGATTACGATGATAATCTTCATCATCGTCATCATCATCATCACCATCACTCTTAAGTTTTCAAAAATGTAGAACATGAACGTCCGTCGGAAAAAAAAACACCAACAACAAGCACGCACATATTGAGTATCGTCAACTACTTTAAACAACAATATGGGTGATCTGATCGTAGATTTTTAATATTCCTTTTTTAGAGATTCGTCCCAAACATAAGAATGTAGTAAAGAAAAAAAGAACACAACAGACGGGAAAGAACGAGATATTTATACCCACTCCACTTCTCCGCTTACATCACCTCAACAATCAATGCAAATGACGATGATACTCTTCATCATCATCATCATCACCATCGCCGTCGCCGTCGCCGTCGTCGTCCTCACCACCAGAAAACTCCACTCAATCAATCAAAAAAAAACTCGCCTTTTCGAAAAAAACAAAACATGAATTGTATTTTCCTACTTTTTTTTTAACACCCAAAGCAAACTACACACATGCCACGTCGGTTCTCTGAGTTTTAGTAAAAAAGATCAACCCTCCATGTTTATGGGAGGAAGAAGAAAAGAAAAAGGAGAGAAGGATGGGAGAAAAAGGGAGGTATTTAAACATGGCAGAGTACGCTAGTGGCACGTGAGATTGGTCTTGTGATGCACGTACAAGAGACTGTGAACGGGGGACGGTGATGATACGCATCATCACCAAGAAAAAAGAGAAACAAGAATCATGAAAAAAAAAACGAAAAATAGAAATAGTATAACATGTAGAGTATAGATATTTGTAATTTCTTCCAACATACGTAAAGGTCTTTTCTTGAGAGGAACCAAAAAAAAGTATATCGCCAATCTCAGAACAATAGGGCGCTCGCTCTCTCCAAGTTTACAAAATTTCTATAAGTTTGACACGACACAAACGATTCAGAAAATGAGAAAGGAGGTAGGAAAAACGCCGTATATGCAAAATCCGCCCTTCCCCGAAAAATATCATCGCCTGGATCCCATCCAATCGATCCAACCCAACCCATCTACTGTAATATACACGTACATATATACTCTTACAAAGGCGTTTTACACGCGTCCGTCACAGATCTTCGGCGTTGTTACTGACTAAAGGATGCTGATCGAACCATTTCAAAAGTTGCTGATAGAGCACCAACATCGTGCCTGATTGCACAGACGTCCACACACCACGCGGTCCCACTCCGCGGAAACATCCCCAGATCCCTTCAGATTTGTATATGATCCTTAGCCCGCGGATGACGGATGATGTATCGAGGGTGGCGGCGCCGTGGGCGCGAACGGCTGTAGAGGGAGAGGCGGTAGAGATGGGACGGCTGTGCGAGGACGAGGTGTGGGTAGATTTGGAGGGAGTGGAATGTTTCGACGACGAAGAGGGCGAGAGGGAGGATGTAGGTTGGTTCGGCGGACTTGAAGAGGTATCGGTGCGCTGGGTTTGGATGCGCGTCTTGACTACATCCAGGGGCGTGGTGATGACGCCTGCCATGCCTCCGGCCGTTGCTGCGGTCAATATTTCTAGAGGAAGGCCAATGTCATTGGACCCGACGTAGCGCTTGGCCATTCCTCGCTCTTCCTCGTAAAAAGCAAACTGTAGCGCGGAAAACGGCAAGTCTCGCCAAAGCGTTGCCTTAAAACCATGGAACAGCGCGCCGAAACCCTCGTGTCTTACAATTGTGCGCATAGCATTCAAAGTGCCGCGATAGTTGTAGCCCGAATCGAAATGGGGATTGTTGAAGCGGCCTTGCAACTGCAAGCGCGTCTTGAGGACTTCGGACGGAACATAGACGGGGGCAGCGGCGAGGTCGGCGATGAGGCCTAGAAACATCAGTAAACGTAACTGCCTAATGGTTCCAATGATAGATACGTACCGGCTGTGAAATAGGATATTGACGGTGCAACACCATAATCAATCATCCATCGTTTGCTCCACTCATAAGTACCAAAGAAAGCCATGGTACCTATAAAAGAACCAACAGCCGCAGGTTTTACTCCTCCATACAGTCCTTTCCTCACGCCTTCTTGCCGCCATATAGTGTAGTAGGTGTTGCCCATGGATGAATACTTGGGTGGCATATGGGGGTCCCCCTGCTGTCGCGTCTTGACCGTGTCCAATGAATGCATCAACATATCGCCCGTCAACCCGCCAATTCCTCCCGCCAGCATAGCCTGCAAGTTCAGTCAACCGATGAAATTGGCGCCATCATTGTCTTGGCAAACGAAGACGATCAGAATGGCAACGGGGTGGTCCTACGTGAATGTACGGGGGGCGCGCCGCTTCATGGTCCACCTCTTCTTCGCCCGGAGGCGCTGGAGCCAGTTTTATCTCCTTTGCGCCTCGATCTGATTCCGACACCGATCCGAGGCTTTCCATTGTGAAGTTTCCACCCCTCCGACCATCGTCGACGACTTTGTTGGATATCGCAGGGCTAAAGGGATTGGCCTCGCGGGCAAGAACCATGAGCGAAGAAAATGCGGCGGCGCCTGAGGAATGCGGGAGAGCAGGAGAATCCAGAAGGCGAATGAAGAGATCGAAAAATGGCAGGCGTAGGAGTGAAGAAGTGTAAGTTAGAAGGAATGACGTTGGATGATGAATGACGGTCTTGGTCTTTTCACATTTTGAAATTTTGGGCCATTAGAGCCGCACCTTCCCGCCCTAGCAGGAACCCTGAGTGACGCGCCACACGCTAGTACCTGCGCCACAGTGGCGGTGCCCATATCCAGAACATATGCTCTCCTCTCTACTTCCATCTGAGGACGAACTGCCATAATACAAATACGGTCTCAGACGAGGAGCTAAAGTGGTAGCCGTATCTATATTGAACCTTGTTATCAAAGAACACAGGATATTCTGCCCTATTCTCTTGGCCTGGAGAAGTTCGTGTTAAGAAAAACCGCGACTCAAAGATTGCGCAATGCTAATGTTGGTTCAGTCGAGTCTTAATAGAAAACGGCTATCTCTATGCCTAAATATATATGTACCGGGGGTGTGGATTGTTTAAAGATTTTCCACGTCGTTGTCTTCCACATGCATGATCCTACGATCTTTCGCGCTCCAATCAAAACAATGGCTGGGCTTGGAAAAGGATCTTTCAAACCCAACAAACCATTGCAGGAGCAACTTCAGCCCGAACAGGTGCAGCGGTCAATGATATGAGATGTAAGCTTATGGGCGTCAACTGTGGCACTGACTACATCATTGATACAAAGGTGGGTATGTAGGTTACATCAATGATGTAGGTATTGATTTGATGTTCATGTCGTAGCACTTGAAAACAAACGCGGAAAGGATAAATATGTACCAGCGTATATATACGTATCCGTATCTCAAACTTCCACAGTAACAGTGCACGCTGAGATAGTTCACCCTGTTTATACATTCGGAGAATAGAAGAAACACGTTGACCATTCCAAAATACGTACCCACCAACCTAATTCGGGCTAGTTCCATCACGTGTTATGCACTGTTTACACTCCGCCCGCCGCGCAGATCAACCACGAGCTCCACCACAACACCAACACGCCCACCAGTGAAAATACCCCTCCGCACCACGTATTGTTTTTGCTTGTCTTGTTTGTGTACATTTGGTCGCATATCTTACGCGACGCTGAAACTACCGAAAATATGTCTCACACCTGGCTGCAGAAGAAGCGCAAAGGCGAGCTTTTGGAGCTCGCGCAACGCGCTAACGTTCCCGAGTAAGTGTACCTCGAGGCCCAAATGACTGTACTATGCGCCTAGGTCTTTAGTCTGATGGGATGAAAAACAGTGCCGACTCGCTTCTCAAAGATGACTTGGTAGCCGCCCTGGAGGAGCACCTAGACAACAACCAGAGCACGTACGGGCAAGATCTGGCCTTCCTCGAATACTACGGCCGCTCCGGATCACCCATCAAGCGGGAGCGCACGTCTCCAGAACCTCTTGTCGCAACCAAGACGCGCAGACGTACTTTGTTGAGAAACTCGACACCAAGAGCGCCTGAGTGAGTCTCTACGTCTCGATTGTTTCCCGGGACAAAACGCGTGCGAGTTACGCGCCAGAACTGACAGGAAAACAGCAGTGACCAGCCCACGCCGGAGCGCAGTGCCCTCGTTCCGCGCACTCCTCGAACGGTTTCGCAGACATCACGACGCGTCTCTCGAACCGAGGGCGAGGTTGCGAATTCAGCACAACGCGTCTTGGATCGCGCGCTGGCTCTTCCTCCATCGCCGGCGCAACTCGCGGACGTGGCCGAACAGTCTTTCCAAGTCGCAAAGACTAAGGCCACTCGGGTCTGGGAGAGGACCCAGATCGATGCTCTGAAGGAGTTCATTCGCGAACACGCGAGCTCTGTCAGCGCGATCCAGACGCTGATTCTTCTCATTGAAGCCTCTGGTCTACAGTACAACACACTGGGGACGTTCGCGCTGAATCTTGGAAGGCAGGCTCCAGGAGGAGGCCAAACCGCGGCAGACGGGTCTCAAACCACTACTACCGGAAGCAACTTCTTGAACCAGGACATCCCCCTCCCAAATCTCTGGTTGCTGCTCACCAGCGACTGGTGGGCACCGGCCACCCTTTGGTCTGTAACTAGCTGGGTCCTTCCGCTAGTCTTCTCCTATTTCTTCAATCTGACTCTCCGGTCGAACACCAACCATCGCTCGTCGAGCCGCCAATCGTCGGTAGATCCGCTCACCTTCAATATTGTCAAGGCTATCCTTGCCTACAGCGCGTTCGCAGTACCCGCTGCTTCCGCGTGGGGTCCCTTCCACCAAGACACTGTGAGTGTTGTACGCGACAACATTCCCGGTCAGTATTATGGCATGCAGATTGGCGCAGCTGTCGGTGTGCTCGTCAGCCTTTACGATGCGGCATTGAAGAAATAGGTTTTCCTAAAAACGACGCAACGCTGTGATGCAATATTTCCGAATATATGACCGAGCACAGTATCTCAGGGCGGATTAGTTCATTTTCTTTCGGCGTTTGGATTTCCTCACCATTTATCTTCCTGCAATTAATCATCTTTCTAGTCGCTCGGGCAACGTTGAAAGAGACGGCGTTCAGGGCGCTTTGCCAGGTACATTGTATCTATCCCCACGCGTGTTCGCCTTTGTTTGCTGCGCCTTGGTTCTCCATCAATCCCTTGTTAACGTCGAATATACTCATTTTTTTACTTTTGTTTACATGTCGTTGTGTTTACCTCCAGGGTCCACATGATGTATGCACGTGGGGCAGGGTTGAGCTGATTTCCTCTTTGGGCCATCAGCCTAAGCTCTATGCGATGTGAACGTGCAACCGTGTCGCCAACCCCCGCTTCCCCACACTCCGACACGGCAGCTCTTGCTCCTGTGACTGGTTATGAGTGAACACCTCGGAAATGGTCCTCTAAAAACCTGTCACCGGGCATAAAAGAAATACTCGCCGAATCGTCTGGATCCAAATACTACAGAGCGAAGTGTTCATTGGTGTATGTGGAGTACACAAGTATTCTTTCTATATCGATGTGCTCACCCTCATCATCTGCTCAACTTTCCCATTTTTGATTTGATACAACATTACTGGTATTTCTATTGATATTGAGTTCATTGTAGCGTGATTCCCTATGGCACCTAGACTTGAAATCGTTATCGTAGGTGCAGGTCTCTCAGGACTTGCCGCGGCCGTACAGTGCGCACTATCAGGGCATTCCGTCACTGTGCTGGAAGGTGCAAAGGAATTAGCTGAAGTACTACTCCACAACCTTCTCTTTGCCCCTTGTTCATCCCATTCATCATCTCTAGCGCATCTAAGCAGAGCTGATAGGAAACTAATGAACGTCTTCGCTACACACAGATTGGGGCGGGCCTCCAATTGACCCCAAACGCTACCAGACTCCTTCAGAAATGGGGCATCTACGACAACATCCAAGGAACCTGCGAACCACGGACATGCACTGTATATAGCTACAAAGGGACCGTTCTCGCCCACGAAGACGACTTCAACAAGAACTGCCGCCGCAAATATGACAACGCGCCATTCGCCGATTGCCACCGTGTAGACCTACAACGAGCGCTCGTGGACCGCGCTGAAGACCTCGGTGTTCACGTCGTGCTGGGGAGTCGGGTAGTGGGGATTGAATTTCCCGAAGACCACCAAAAAGAAACAGCTAATGGTATACAAAACGGACAACCATCAACGACATCTCCGAAACCGAAAATCACTCTCGCAACAAAACAAAATCTCACGGCCGATCTCATCGTCGCTGCCGACGGCCTCTGGTCCACATGCCGCTCCATTCTGCTCAACCGCATCGACGCGCCTCAGCCCACGGGAGACCTTGCGTATCGCATCGTACTCGAGCTCGACCAGATCCCCAAATCTAACACAAAGCTTCGCGATATGGTGCAGCAGCCAGGTATGCGGTTTTGGATTGGACCCGACTCCCACGCGGTCGCGTATAGCATGCGTGGGGGCACGATGTTAAATCTGGTATTGCTTGTACCGGATGATCTTGACGAAGGGGTGGCGAAAGTGGAGGGGAATTTAGAGGAGATGAGGGCGTTGTTTCAAGGGTGGGATCCGGTGTACGTCTCTTCTTTGGTCCCGCCCCTTTGATTCAATCACTCCCATCCACCAACTAACTCGTAAACCAACCCAGTCTAACATCCCTACTCACCCACGTCCCCACCGTATCAAAATGGAAACTCATGCACCGTTCCCCTCTCCCTTCCTGGACGCACCCGTCATCCCGCCTCGTCCTCATCGGCGACGCATGCCACCCGATGCTACCCTACCTCGCCCAAGGCGCAAATTCCTCCATCGAAGACGGCGCCGTCCTCGGGGCCCTCCTCTCCCCGTCCATCAACCCCGGCTTCAAAAACGAAACCGATCTAAAAGCTGTGCTGGCTCTTTTCGAGTCACTGAGGAAGAAAAGGGGAGAAAGGATCGCGAGGATGACATTTGAGCAAAGAAGGGATTTTCATATGAGGGATGGAAAGGAGCAGGTGGAAAGGGATGAGGTTTTTAGGGCTTGGAGGGAAGGGGCGGGCGGGAAGGAGGGAGAGAGTTTCCCGAGTCGTTGGACTTGTCCGGTTGTGCAGCCGTGGCTTTATGGGTATGATGCTTTTAGGGAGGTGGAAGAGGCTGTTGGGAGGGTTTGAGGATGGGGAGTTGAAGGGACGGGTTTCTGATATTTTTGGGGGCGTAGTATATCTATCCTGTCCTATTGTCGCTTTCACAATAAAAGTGATCAACCTTTCAAACGATGTTTCTAAAAAATGGTGTGTCTGCAGACCTAGTTGTGTATCTGAATATCCAATCATAAATCCCTCTAAACTCCCACTTCCAAGTAGCATGAATTCGGGCATGACGATTCACCAAAATGTATGTCATGTTCCTTCTGTGTGGCCTTCCTGCACAAAAGTCAAATTCCTGCTATCTAAGAGCGAGAGACGCCCAAAATACGATATCCCAAAACCCAGAAACCGAGATACCTTTTTAACCATAGTACACTCGCCAAGCTTGGGATATATTCTACAGAAACAGAGTACTCCTTTTTACCTACGACCATAGGACTATGAAAATAGATTTTCCTGTCTGCCTCGCTATTTGTTAGTGTCTTGTATCTGGGATATTAGTTTATGATCGAAGGGGTTCGCACGACAGCCACATTGTCCACGAAGAGCACCACAGATTAATACAAAGAAAACGAAAAGGTGTCTGAACAGATTTAGTACCATGACAACGAGTGATAGTCAGGCAACGTAATTGAACGCCGCAGCTTATATTCCGCGACACAGCAGGATGTCGATCGCGTCCACTACGGACGTGGGAAGACTGATGGCAACCTCAGACGCCCATATTCTTGATGCGCAGTCCGCATTTTGTGAGTTTGAGTATGTGTAGACAACGAAAGTACCCGGTGCCGGTGCCTATGTCTGCTATCCTGAGGCTCTCTCGATCAGTCGGGATCTTTGGGTGAATGAGATAAACGAGATATCCAGCAAGACTCTTCATCCAAAAGTGGTTGAAGTTGAGACTGCCTCGAATCAATAATGAGTCGCGTTCCAACTAATCGCACAGCTCACCGCAATTGATGCTGTGTGACCCCGTTGGAACGGATCCGGTGGGTATTCTGAAGCGCTTGAAGTCATGGCGATGGCGGACAAGGTTGGAGATGGTTTGAAGGGGGGCAAAGACATCGCACCCAGGCAAGGGTCTTATCATTGATATCGATTGCACTGTGCATCTGCTTAGAAACATCTACTTTTTATAATTTACTATGTAAGGTAGTTAATAGATAGTGGCAGATAAATCATAACGTAATTTTCACTAGGTAGTAAAACGCCCTTGGTCTATGTAATTGACAGAATCAATTGATTCTTGAACTCGCGCTTCGTAGAATCCCATATCCCCAATAGGGTCCCAGTTTCGGGGAACAAGGAACGAGGTAATTACTAAATCGGAAGGTAATACTGAAGGCTCGGGGATAGTTCTTGTTAAGAGGCTTGATTGAATTACATACATACCTATGTAGGTAGGTATCTGTATCAATTGATGTTCAAGATGCACCCAACGACACGCTGGGGTTGAGCATGAGGACGCGATGTGTACAAGTATTCAATATGAATTCTATTATAATCCACCACTTGTTCATAATGTACGCACTTTAATGTTGGACAGTGACAATATTGAAGGCTACCTAAGACAACGTTACGCACGTGACACGGTTAGTGTACGCCAATCAGCAGTCACCCAGCTTAACGCGGCCTAGTATTGTAAACAAACTAATTACCCGTGCGCTACAATAAGCATTTGCCTTACGACAACAGCCCCCACCTCAAAACACCACCATCGACATCACCGCCATCACGTCCGAGCTAACATTCCATTGCAGAGATCAGCACAGAAAGACAACTAGATTTCGACTGTTGCGCTCCAACCTTCTGCCCCCCACCCCTTTCCCACTACGGGGGTAGGACACACTCTCGCAAAGACGCGCCAGAGGTGGTCTATCACTGATTGGTATAGTCTTCTACCAGCAAAAATCGGTGGTACTGGTTGTCCATCTCAAAAGTAACTTGCTAGTTTGGTGATCTACACTTGTGATGATAATTTTTCTCTCGCTACTATGCGCACGATACTTACAGCAATGATGGCTGAATGGAATGGGAGGTTGATTTGTGACTGGGCAGGCATAGTACGTGACTGGAGTCTGGACTAGATACATAGGTACTCTGACTGCATACATGGCCCTTTCGTTCGTACGTACGTAGATAGTTTCATGCAATTGCCAATTAACATAGTTACTTGCCCGCCCTATTTTTGCATGCCGGCAAAACTCTTTGCCTAGCACGTATCCGCTAATCGCAACTGCTAGCTGGCGTGCTAGCATAATCCCCAACTAATTGCTCTAGCCATGTGCCAACCCCGCACGTCACCGAAATTTCCCCACAGGGTCGGAGGCATTGTCGGTCTTAATTTCATAGTCGACTCAGATTAGCCTCAATCTTGATATTTTACTGCGAAACAACGCAACAACCTGCCCATGTGACGTAGATGGTGGAGAGCAGCATCTGTGCTTCTTATTCTAACATTTATTTAAACTTAACTCTCAGAGGCTGATGATGCAGTTGGCCTTGGTACCCCAAATACACCTCATTCCCCTCGCTAATTACAGCCGATCGGCAACTGGTCGGCAACTGGTAGTGCCTAGGAAAGACTCCGCTTCCAATGACTGCTAACTGATCAATTGATGTCTCGTCGGTTCTCGAAGGGGTAAAGACGATGAGCGTTTTTCAGGGAATACAGCCGCTCGGCCTTTGTTCTAATCAATGTCGTTCATTAGTAGTAACCTGTTCTACTAATTCTACTAATTCTAATTGAGTACTAGAGTTTCTGGTGGACCGAATTTCGGTCAATATATACCTACGTCGGATGGCACCTTCCTGTCCATCTTTTTTTTCTGTCGCTTTTCCAGGTGCCTCAATCACCCACAATGGCGAATCTATGGGCCGGTTTTTTGGTTCTATCTACCCTCATATCCGCGTCGCTGCAAGATGGTCAATCTTTACCATCCTATGTTGATCCTCTCATTGGAACCGTAGGCTCTACACCCGGCTCTGCCATCGCAGGAGGGAATGCATTTCCTGGCCCAAGTGTTCCTTGGGGAATGGCGAAACCCGGAATCGACACCTCGTTTCTAGGTGTGCCCAACGGCACCGCAGTGGACTGCAATGCTGGATATTCTCCCCTCGGAAATGTGACTGCTGTCTCCATGTTACACGTCTCTGGTACTGGAGGTGTTCCGACTTATGGTGTGATCTCACAAATGCCTATCCTGGGAAATTTGGGTGGCGTCAATCTGGCCGACAACACAACATACTGGCAGAATCGGACAATGGAAAGCGAGGAGGCGAGCGTTGGGTACTTCAAAACAGTGCTATTGAATGGTCTAGCGATTGAGATTACGACAGCGCAGCACGCCGGATTCATGAGATACACCTTTCCATCATCAAAAGGCCACAGCAACACAAGCATTCTTAGTACAGAGGCTGGGAGCTATGAAAGCGCAGATAATGATGCCCACGTATTGATCGATCTAACCCACGTTCTACCAGGATATAATACTTTCGCTTACTCCCAAAAGTTCTTACACGGCGATCTTCATCTCCGCAGCGACGCTACTGGACAACCTTCGTACTTTGGATCCGCGACGTACACCGGGGGATGGGTGCAAGCCGAGTCATATACGCTCTTCTTTTGTGGAAATTTCAGCGTTTCCAACCTGGAGCCCACGAACAGATACGTGACCCAGAATGGAGCCGAGGCTGTAGATGGGGCCGGAACGTTGAGTTGGCCATACAATCCACTGCTTCCCCCGAAGTTTTCTTCCAGGCCCTTTCCTAGATCCTACGCCGATGTCAGATCCTACGCTGGGAACGGAATGGGTCTAGGAGCGCTCTTTAGTTGGACACCTGTTATGGCCAATGCTTCCGCAGAGACAACAGTCGAAGCAAAATTGGGAATATCACATATATCTTCCGAGCAGGCTTGCCAATCAATTGCCCGGGAACTCCCCGCAAATAAGACATTTGAAGATATTCAAGCACAAGTTGAACAGCAGTGGGAAACCAAAATCCTAAACAAGATTGAGATCATCGACGACGGATCTGAGCTGAGCAATAACGTTACTCTAAAGCGGATGTTGTACACTGCACTATACCAAACCGCCCTCATGCCATCCGACAAAACGGGAGAAAATCCGTACTGGCCGACCTCCGACGCGTCACCGTACTATGACGATATGTACACCCTCTGGGATATCTATCGCACTCTCCTCCCGCTCTATCATTTGATATACACTGAAACCTATTCACGTTTCATCAAAGGATTAATATCCATTTTTACAAACGAAGGATTTTTGCCAGCTGGACGCAGCGCTAATTGGAACGGCCGAGTGCAAGGCGGGACGGTTGCAGATATCACACTCGCAGATGCTTTCAGAAAAGACCGCGGCGAGCTCGTGACTGATATCGACTGGGAGGAAGCATATAAAGCTGTGCTCAAAGACGCCACCGTGATGCCAGTACGCAATCAAGATGTTGTCGCGTTTGACGGCGCCACCAAGGAAGGTCGCGGCGCATTGGACGACTACCTCCGGTTAGGTTTCATCACTCGCAACCATACTCGCAGTATGTCTCGAGGCGTAGAGTACGCACACAATGACTACGCAATCTACGCCTTTGGAGAGCTTTTGTCAAAGACTTCCGCACACGTTTCATCAGACCAGCTCGCCGAGTTCCGGAAGAGAGCGGACTGGTGGCAGAATCAATGGAGTGCAGAAGCCAACGTTTCCCTCTCCGTTCCGTCCATTTCCAACTCGACCTCAAACACGACTTTTACCGGCTTTCCAGCACCAAGAAACAGTGATGGGAGCTGGAATTACACTGCCTACAATCCGCTCAGCTGCGGTGGGTGTGGATGGGGCGACGACATTTATGAAGCCAAGGTGTGGGAGACGGCTTTCTCTGCCGCGCCACACGATATGAGCAAGCTCATTGAATTAATGGGTGGTGATGAAGAATTCGTGAAGCGCTTGGACGTCAGCTTCTTACCAGGTTTTGGAACCAGCGTGGGGGCAAACAATGATGCAGGCAGCGCACTCTTCAACCCTGGTAAGTAAACTTTGGATTTATAGGCAATCTAGTGGACTGGCATTAACGTATTTGACAGGAAATGAACCCTCGTTCACTACTCCCTTCCTCTACAACTATGTTCCCAAAAATCAATGGAAAACTGCAAATCAGTCCCGTGCCACAGTCGACTCTTTTTACTCTGACGCACGCGACGGGTACCCGGGGAATATCGACGGCGGTGCGCTTCCCAGCTGGTTGATATGGAATTTGATCGGCCTGGTAAGCCAACTACCTTTCCGTCAAACTCACCTTTACTGACCATCTATCTCAGTATCCTATTCCAACACAGCCTTTATATCTCCTAGTCGCTCCAAGGTTTCCCAGCTTGCGCATTTCCCTCTTCTCTTCTACACCTCTGTCAAAAACCCTTACCATTAGAGCCCAGAACCTTTCAGATATCAACACGTTCCCACAGGAGGTGACTTTCAATGGGGAGAGTTGGAATCGCTCTTGGATCTCCCATGAAGAACTAAGTCACGGAGGAGAGTTGGTCTTTGTTATGGGCGATAGTCCAGGAGAGTGGGATGTGGGAGAGAGGCCTGCGAGCTTCAGTGGTTGGTCTTGATAAAGTTGCGTGACTTGCGCCAGATAGCACACAACAGTAAATTCTGCCAACGGCCGTGACAACAACGGATTTTGTATTCCCACCGCAAACCAATTTTTGTTTGCGGAAATTAACCTCCCTAAAAATACCCTTTTCTTAACACTTTTCTGTTCACGTGACCGGCCATCGAGTCGAACAGGGCAATTGAGCCGGACACTTCGCCCAGATAACACTTCTATCTACTACCCATTAGATGTCTCAACAACTTGATCTTGAAGCTGATTGCGTTGTATGTTTCGATTGGATTCGTAAACCGCATGATCCATAGGCTGGCGCAGGCAAGTGATACAAATGCTTTCTTAAATAGTGAGACATGCATGTGTACATATATGATACAAATGAAACTCATTATCACATACGACCATAGGACCATTAAAACAGATTTTTCTCTCCGTCTCGTCGTTTGTTAAGAGACTGTAATTAGTTATTTTGCAAAACAGGCTTCTGTATTTGCGGATTTTGTATGCTTGCACAGTTTAGAAAATGGAATACGTGTTACAGTGACGACGCACGTTGTAAGCGCTAGGGATTGAGGGAAGTAGAAGTGGCATTAGACAAGCCGATTCTACGGCACAGCAACCTAAGCTGACTACCTCGCACCTCGCACCTCACTTCACACCTCACTTCACACCTCGTGCTCTGTGTTCAAGTCTGATTGGACATTTGATCCTCTGTTCAGTAGGTGAAAGAGAATAAGTACGAGCCGTGTCCTGCCCCTTAGCTTTTATTGCATCTTCCAGTAAAATCTTTTCCTACGGCTTGCTGCATCTATGTCTTCCTCGATGACTCTAAACGATATCGATCCCGCATTCCTTACTTGCAAGCCTCCAGATGAGGCGTTTTTTCTTGGCGACGATATCAGACAGGAGCCTCAGTAAGCACTCCTGTCCAACTTCACATGCTAACGGGCTAGTCCTTGGGAACGTATGAAAGAAAACAATAGTAGTGATGATGTGATATCCCCTTCCCGAGGAACTCAGCCAATATCGGAGGCGGATTGTAACCTGTGAAGTCCCCGCCTAGAAGAACGACATCCAGTACATTGCCGCTAAAACTGGGACAAATGGCTAGCGCAAAGTTAGGGGAGAAGGAATATAGGTTAAAATTTGGACAGGATGAAGTTCTTCTAGGCTGTGTTAATACACATTTTGCGCATATCAGCCTCTGTATACGCAGAATCCCCGCCTGTCCGCTGCACTCCCACTCGTTGGGTGTTAGGCTCTAAGTCTTCCCTGCCAGACTCTACTCAGTCTGTTAGACCTTTTTTATTCGTACATATCTACCAATTTCTAATTTCTAATTTCTAATTTCTATTTTTTTTTTTTTTTTTTTTTTTT
>KZ805745.1:0-15171 GCA_003073855.1 Periconia macrospinosa
TTCATTTTTGGACGGGTTTGAATGTTGAAACATAAAAAATTGCTATATAGAATACAATTTTGATGAGGAGGTTGCCTATTCGGGCGCGTGCGCCACAGGTGGGGTGCGCCATAGGTGGGTGGGGCGGCTTAACTAAAAAGGGGTGGGCGTCACGCGTCTACACGGGAGTTACGTGTCCCGATACACTAGGTAAGTGTGCGCTCTCCCGCCTCGATTCCGCATGATTCGTTGACTGATTTGCCCTACTCGGGTTCAGTCGCGATTTCTCTGCAGCTATACCCGGTTGGCTGTTGTAGGGGACGGCGTACGCGGGGCCCGTGATGGAATTCTCTCGGCCCGACTCAGTGCCGGCGCAACTGTTGCCCCGAGCAGCGAAATGTTCGGAAAGCTGCGAAACGCATGGCGAGCTGCCTCTAGCCTGGAAATCGAATGTGCTGACGATAACAACGGGCTGAAGTTTATGAATATGCCACCATACTGAAGCTTTTGGGCTCTAGTAATCTATCTTGGCTCCGGGGTGGTTTCACGTGTAAGCAGGTTCCTCGGTAAGTTGACGTTATCTAATCAAGCTTTTCAGATCGCATAAATTGTTTAACGCAGTGTGCAGTGCGCAGTGCAGACAATATTCATATCAATTGATCGTACACATTAGCGTCCACCGATCCTGCACGGGATTAGAGGTTGAAATAGCACCTTGCAGTTGTTATAAAGAGGCAGCTCGACATGTCGAAAATATCCCTTGTCACCGGCGGAGGGGGGTATATTGCCAGTCATCTGGTTCAGCAGCTTCTCGAGGATGGCAACACCGTGCACGCAACAGTGCGAAACGTAAAGGACGAGAAAAAAATTGGCCATCTCCTCTCCATGCAGACAAAATGGCCGGGAAAATTGACTCTGTTTGAGGCCGACCTCCTCACTGCAAGATCCTTTGATGCAGCTATGCAGCAATGTTCCACTGTCTACCACGTCGCCTCGCCTTTCTTTTTAGAGGAGCAGATCAAGAACCCCCAGAAGGATGTCATCGAACCAGCCCTGAGGGGAACCCAAAACGTACTAGGAGCCGTGGAGGAGAATTCGAACGTAGAATTGGTTGTCATGACTTCGACAGTCGGTGCCATTTTCGGCGACTACGCTGATGTGCGGAGCATGGAGAACAACACACTCTCCGAAATGTATTTCAACACCTCAAGCACAGCTACCCATAATGCATACCACTTCTCAAAGGTCTTGGCAGAAAAGGAAGCTTGGAGGTTGTGGGAGGCTCAGAATAAGAAGCGATGGAAACTGGTCACAATTAATCCGGGTCTGGTCCTAGGGCCTCCGTTGTCTCCTAGCTCAGATTCTGGTAGCTTGTTCCTGATCGAGGAATTACTACGAGGTGATCTCTGGTTCGGAGTGCCAGATCTCTGGTTTACCACAGTCGATGTTCGCGAGGTTGCCCGGGCTCATATCAATGCGGCGCAAAACCCCGATTCGAATGGACGATATATCCTTACTGAGAAGGAGATGACTAGCTTCAGATCATTGTCCCTAATCTTCCGACCACTATACAACCACCCATGGAGGCTGCCAAGGCACGCGATTCCAAACATTGTAACGAGAATTGTCGGTCCTCTGTTTGGTCTTACTCAGAAGTGGATGTCATTGAACCTTGGAGTCAAATTTTCTGTAGACAATCACCGGAGCATAGAGGAGTTGAACATCGTTTATCGTCCTCTAGAGGAAACTCTTGAGGATTATTATAAGTCAATAACCGAGAAAGAGAACTAGCAGTAGAGTTTTGTAGAGTGGTTATAGGAATTCCTTAGTATCCTACTCTTTCTCCTCGATATATTATAGCTAATTTAGTATATATAGCAGCTAGAACGCTGCTGGTATACAGATACGCATCTATCCTCTTTTTAGAGCCCCTGGGTGTTCAGCGTAGCTGGCATCGCGTGCTTAGTGGAAGACGCCTCGCGATTTTAGTGGGGTGTCTAGGTGAGTAGTGGAACAAGTGGAAAATTATTGAACGAGGCAAAAATTATGGTATCTGAACATTCCGCTTACAGCCAGATTTTACTGTATCTTAATGTGGGTTATTAGGTCGCCTAGCCTGTGGCTGCATGTCGCACGTGTACGCCGCTAGGGGCGCAGCCCAAAGAATTGAAAGAGTGACAAGAAAGTAGTATTGTACAGTATAAGTTGTGTGTAAAAAAGAGAGAGAGCTACTATACAGAAGAAGTAGTAGCCCTAGTACCAGGACCAACTCACGTGATAACGTTAGTAGCCATAACAACATCTAAACTACTGACAAGACTCAACAAGGTTGACCGAAAAGCTAGTAATTCCTACGGATACACAGCACAGAGATGTGTTAAGTGCGACTTTCAGAGTCAGAATTCCTAGATCAACTTCAAAGTCCTAAAACGAGTGGTGGGAAATCTGGGGGAAAAAACTGGTATGGCCCTTTTGGTGTGCCCTGCTGTTCCTCAGATGGGCCCATTATCTGACGATGTCCGACTGGTCAATCACCATCCGTTCGACGGCGGGGAAGAGAATGCCTTCGCCGATACTAGTCTACACATATCATACACCGACTGGCAGTTGCCGATAGATATCGGTTCCCGAGGAAAGCGCGACGTGGAGGCTTACTACGTTGTGGCCGCCTTGGGTTTGTATGATCGGGGAAAATGGGTTGCAGACCTTAACATTCTTGACGTATTCAAGCATCGCCTGGCTCAAATCATTCCAACATGCAAGAGGCATCCGGAGCGGATCGAAAGATTTGAATCAGTCCACGAAACTTCCAAGTTCGTCGCCATCGATAGCTGGGAAGAACTACTTGACAGCCCTACTGAGATCGGCGTTGTTCGTGCCAGAGGAAACTGGCAAGCTCGGCTTGCGGCTGCTGCTTTATCGATTGAGTGTGGCCATGAAACACGCGTTGTTCCCGAGACCACTTGCTGGTTATGTTGCCTTAATCTCAAGGAAGTTCCCCGTAAGCAGAAGGTGGACGATGAAATTGCGCATAGCAACGACGATATATTTGGCGTTGTACCGTGGGCGTCCGAGACAAATGTATCTGATAGCGAGACGGAAGAAATTATTGCCACGGCCTCAGGGCAAAGCAGTGGGAAGACCGGCCTTACTAACTTCAGTAGAAAAGCCGATCAGAGTGTATGTCAAAGCCGCGAACAAAATATCGTATACATCTTATAATAGTAAGGTCTAGTATAAACCTAGACTAGATAAGAAAAAAACAAGTGATATTTCTTTAATTTTATACAAATGGTTAGAGAGGGCGCATGGTTCGTAGTAGCGGATGCGAAGATATGCTACATTTGCTTTTTCGGGAATGGTCGCAGGGTAGATTTAGTAGCGTCGGAGCATCATGGTACTTCGTTCACCGCCAACTGGTTGTAAGATTTAATACTACATATTTATAGCGCTTATTTGTATTCTGCAGAGTTTTATTGAATACTATCCACCCTTGGTATCCTCTTCCTATTAAAAGCATGCTCTCAGTTATGGTCGTGAATTCTGAACGATTATAATTCTAAAGAGGCCGACGTTAAAACGGCGAACAACGATTAAGCATAACTGTTTAGCCGTACTAAATTTTGGTACTTTGATGCCTAACCTACAATAAGGGTTAGGAAGACTTACCTATCCATGCGGCAGAGCCTCTAACCTCTTTTAGTGCCGGCTTACAGCTTTTTTTCTTAGCACCATATTGCCAAGTTTATGTCGTGCGTCATCAATCTGGCATTAGAATGAAATTCTATTTATCCAGGTTAGCCCGTCTTACTTAACGCTACACATACATATCAATAGATATTTCGGTAATACCCTCGGCTAGGAGTAAACCCTAGATCGTCATCTTAGGATGGGAAGAGCGGCAATAAGCAAGTTCGTTCTAAATGAACAAAAACATCAAGCTACAAAATGGAAGACTACTTGGGAAAGCGATTCGATTAGGGCGTTACCTTACCTTGTTTGTGAAATTTTTTCGGTAAAGAGATTAAAGACTAAAGTACGTCAAGGAGTCGGGTTTACGCAAAACAGGTACCATGACTAGAAAACACGGCATATGCTTGGTAGACGTCAAAAAGGGTCTATCTGTTATTCAGCTGTGCACAAGCGATGTGCGGAGTAGCCCCAGAACAAGGGGCCGACTTTGGATGCTGCAGAGATTGGCATTACATATACCCACTAGTGGACGGATCATGAGAGCTAATGTCCACAAAACATATAAACTTCTCTTACATAGGCAGTTGGATTCGCGCAAATACCACGAGGCACCTAATGAAGAAAATGGGCTCAGAGCGTAGACGAAGGTGGTGATGTACAGCTGAATACCGACGGCGTAAAATCTTGTCAGCAATGGTGCAAAACCTAAGCTTGTTCAATTTAACAGAGATGGATTTAATTAGCTTAGGGTAAACACAGCGTATGCCTAAAGAAGCGTAGTCGGTGGTGGTAGAGCTATAAAGCATTTTTCCACTCGGATTTATTAATCTTGAAGCTAGGTTTAAGTTGAAAACAATGAATGAAGAGAAAAAGAATCCACAGGGAGGATTATCCAATTTCCATTTTACGTCAAGATGGGTGCTAGAATGGCTGTTTGATTGCTTGCAAGGTTGTGCTGTTACTGGTCATTATTCTTAAGCTAGGGGTGATAGAAAGGTTAGAAAAGCATAAGCGAGGATCATATCGCACGAAAAGGTCACTAAACGCACTTGTCATACTTAATTGGTGGCTTTAATGCATATTTCACGGTGGTACAAACACTGCTCCTCGTTCGGGGTCGAGGCCAGCCGATGCATTTCGCACGACAAAAAGATATTACCCCTTTGATAAACAGGCATTTACAGAAACTAAGACTGGAAGTGGAGGCTAGGAAGTCAGGTGCTTGGCTCAGGGAGGCGTCGAAGGCGTGTATAAAAGGGAAACGAAGCGCTCCTGAAGTGTATCCCCATCGCATCAACCCTCAAGCTTTAGCAACCACTCTTCTCAAGTTTCAGAAATCCTACCAAGGAATCCAGTCAATATGAAGTACCTTCAAGTTCTTTTAGGCCTTGCTGCCACCGTTTCTGCCATCGACATAAAACTTCACTCGTCCAACAACTGCGGCGGTGGTCTGTACGCCTACTGCACAAACTGGGGCCCTGATAGTTGCTGCGGCCAGAACATCGCAGCCTACCTCAGCGTTGGATTCTATGCTATCCCCACCAACTGGAACGTCGAAACGAGGGCTCATACCGGCGGTTTCTGCGCAGGTACGAGATATGTGCTCGGCCCGCAGCACAGGTCGACTGTTTGTATTAGTGAGCCAGATGGCATTGCTAGGTTCACCGGCGCGGGCTACGGCTTCACGAGCAGGAAGGCTGTCTCGACCGAGGCTAGTGCTACAGACTGCCGACCGGACGGATTAGTGCTCGATGATGGCACGAACTACGCTCTTGCCGCCCTCAACGAAGATCAGTTCAGCGTACTGGTATGTATTTGAACCACACCATAGAATACCGGCTAACTATCCAAAAGTTCGAACTTGCGCAGAACGGTACCACTGGTGCTGATATGCCTGCGGAGTTTGACCAGTTTGTGATCAACAAGTAGGGATCGGTCGGCGGTTTGTAGGGGGTCAGGGATGTCATGGTATAAGGTGCGATAGCAAGCGTATTTGCGTCCTTTTCTGATGGATCTATCAGCACTAAAAGATTCTATCTGCACCAGTTGTCGTTCATGTCCTTCGATTTTATACAGAATTCCTGTCTTTACCGTCTTAATATGCTGGGATCATGCTCGAGATAGTTTTGCAGACAGTTATGCATCCTAATGATATTTAGCGATACTCTACCTGCTATGTCGATGTATTTCTTTACCTTATCAACTTTTAATAAGCTGCTTCACTGCAGCAGTTATGTCTAAAGATCATGGTAAATTGTGCACCCATTTGAAACATCCTTCCTCTTTGCTAAATGGGCGCGACCCAAAAGACACTGATAGTTAGCCGAAGCTCGACTAGCTTGCCCTGTAAAGTGTCAGAGACATAAATGTCTTTGACCTGGTGCAGGGTATTGAGTTCTCGCGTTTTTATGATGTAGACTATGGGCATTATAGTAGGTTGGAAGCACTACGAGTAGTAGCTGATCCGAGCGTAGCGCTTACGGATGACCACCGTCCGATCGGGTTCTGCAACCTTGTGCTCGAGGATACTTCGGGGTCGGGAACCTGTGGATTTGGCGATAAAACTAATGGGTATGCCCTGGAATATATCAGAGTCTTCGTATGTGCAGTGTATAAGTCGCTAAGCTATTGAGACAAAAACCATAGAATAGATTAGGTAAAAGCAACACATAACCTGGACTATTACGATTATTTCTGTAACAACATCACGAAAACCAATCCACGTTTTTATGTTTAGCTCGTGCGTGGTACATCGCATCTATACCGATTCGTGTACACGTGCTATTCGGCTTATCTGTAAGTCCTAACGCAAGGAAACATTCATTTTCTTCCATCATCAACATGCGTGCCAACCATATAACATGAACCTCATCTTCCCGGATAATACCAAAGTCGAACGAAGCCTGGATTATCGGTTCGTTCTTTAGTATGGACTCCGTCTGGGGTTCATGGGAAAAGCCGCTGTGATCACTATTGGCAGAGCCAACATTTAAAGCATCAACCTGCATGCAGAAAATGCATGTTTGGCGAGGTTAGCGAGGCTTGTATCGAGATTCCTATTGTCGCTATTACCCTACTCGATTAAAACAGTTATTATGATACAACAGACCACTGCAACTGAACGCCTCTGAGGCAACTATCACGAGTTCGAAATAAAAACTTCCTTTAAGACTCGCGGAAAATAGGAATTAGAGGCATCCTACGGTGTAGGCGAAAGCTAGAATTTCCGGTGTTAAATTTCTCTTCGATGTGTAGAGAAATATTAAGGCATCATGCATAGACATATTTAACCAGCCGATATCTAGCCTACGAAACAACATCCGAAAAGGCAAAAGGCTTACTGCAGGCCGGCATAAACCGTCTCACATTCTGCAGCTCCTTCCAAGATCGAAAATATCTTGCCTCGTCTCGTCTTTTTGGTCTTGCTCCCGTTTAGCGATCACCATGTCGCGCATCACAGTGCCAGCAAACATGACCTTCTTCGGCAGATGCTCCCACCCCAGCATTGTCTTCACTGCCATCGCCGCCTTCTCTGTATCAATCTCAGGCTGGACACTAGCTACAAAAGCCCTAGCGTTGAGATGATCATAAGCCTCTACGCTTACATCCCCAAATACCATACTCTTACTATGCGCTTCTGTGTCCATGGCCGACATTACGAGCGACACGAGCCTAATGCCCCATTCAGGTTTCAGCTCATTCCCGACACACTCCGTAAATGTCTCGACAGCAGCCTTGCTTGCAGACATGATACTGACACTGGGAGCCGCAAGCGCCGCACCGATAGTAGAGACCTGGATAACTGTCCCGCCCGAGGGGCCCTGTGTCCGCATCATACGAATCGCTTCGCGAGTTATGGTGACAACGGGGAAGAAGTTTACGTCGAACTGGTCGCGTACTTGGTTGTCGGATAGGGTCTCTAAAGGGCCTATGAGGCCGAACGCAGCGTTATTGATGACGACGTCAATGCGCCCGAATTTCACGAGAGCGGCTTTTAGGGCTGTTTCGATGTCGGAAGGAGCTGTGACGTCGAGCTTTAGCGGTAGGTAGTTGGTTGTTGAGGTGGACTCGAAGGAGAGCGTCGTTGTATCACGAGCGGTGGCTACGACGTTGTCACCTGAGGCAAGGAAGACGCGTGCAAGTTCGCGGCCAAAGCCGCGGTTTGCTCCAGTGATTAATATGGTGCGAGGCATGTCGAAAGGGAGCAAAGAAGTTGAAAAGTGAGAGTTGAAAGACTTGGCTGATTGCCGTTAATTGTAAGAGAAGCCTGAAGATATGCTGGGAGCTGTGCTCTTTGCGTTTCCTGTCCGGAAGCACACCACTTTATGTGTATAAAGACTGCTAGTATTGCATTGTATTTCTTCCCCCTAGTAATCTCACGTCAGCTACCATCTGCTTAGCTTCCGGAACGCATCCTGGCATGTAGCTCTGAGCGGTAAACTAGTATGCGGCTCGTATAACTCCCCTAGCAAGGTTTAGGATGCTGACTCCGATACTCCATACGGCTTACGCCTACAACAAGGATACGTCGCCCTTCGGGATTTACTTATCTGCCGGGCGCTAGTTGCTCACGAGAACGAATTAGTGCCTTGTAATTGTAAAGCATGCTTTTTCAACGGCCAGCTCAACACCATCCACAACTAAACTATCCGATAAAAACCGCAGTCATACGAGCAGACTAACCCCCAACGAACACCAATCCTCAGAAGAAAAGAAAAAAGAAAAAAGATAAAACGAAACCAGGAATAAAGTCTAAAGAGGAAGTCGTGCTTTTATGTTCAACTGCAGATTGAACTTGTTGCATTATATTATGTTCCAGGTAGATCACTGCGTCTTATATGGCTGATTCATAGGGGATGAGTTAATGACCCCGAACCGTAAAACATTGAAAGATTGGCCATAGAGTCTCGTGCAATTTTACAACAAATTAAATCGCAGAATGATACACATTTTTAGCAACGGTAGGGGGTATGTGACCAATACCGCACAGGAAGGTAACAGTGTGACCTCAAGCAAAGACTCCCCGCTTCATGACCGAGTCCCCCTCGCAACTTCAATAGGGAACAGCCATTAGAAGATCTTCAAGCCACTGGGCCGTGCTCTATCCTATAAAGTTGACATTAAGTGCGAATCGTGCGAGGGCTTTCCATTTGGTGCTATTCAAAATGACCCGCGCCACAAATTCCCGATCATGAGGCTGTGGTTCAACGAAATCGTCTCCCATCGCTTCAGATACATCAAGGTTTGTAATTGCGGTGGTGTCCGCACTGGTAGTATCATCGTTAGGCTCACCCGAGTATATGGCGTACGATGGCCAGCTTTGATGCCCGTCCTTAAGTCCCAATGTAGTGTTCTCACTTCCCCCTTCGTGTGGTAGTGAGATCTCGGGAGCTATAACAACCGTCCATACATGGAACTTAGAGATTGTGGCGGCATAGGGCGAATTACGTTGCAGAAAGAAAAACGCCAATCAGAGTATCCACCAACTAACTACCCCTTAGAGAGATTGGTAACTATAAGAGGGGGACAAGTGACTGAATGTATCTTGATAAGACAGCCGTAGTTTTTGCGTACGCTGATTAGCTCACCTTATATAGATAGCCCGAAGGCGCTAATAGCCGACACATAACATGCACCCCCGTTGGATATAACAAGGCTTAAGGCGCAGCATTGACGTCGCCATACACCCTTTTCCTGTTGCCTTGTTGGAACTTTCAAACGAATGCAACTTTCTCTCTCTCCAAAATGAGTTTGCCACACGCTCCACCTTCACTTCCGACGGAGCTGGGCATCCAAATCTTTCAATCCTTAGATTCGCTAACGGATGTTATTTCTCTTGCTGCAGCTTCGCGCGCGTGACGAAATATTTGGCTGGAACATGCAACTCCCATTTACCGCCAGGTAGCTCCGAAATGCATCGAAGGGGAAAGGCATGCTCGACAGCTTCAACTGGCCATGTCGGGGAACAATGACGTCACTGCCGACAATGTCTTGGGCATCATGCGTCGAGCCAGATTCGTGGACAGTATTATAACTCAATTTGAGGAAAAAGTTGTATCAAAAGTCACTGGTTTGTGCAAAGAGTCTGTGAGCATCGCCCGCATAGGTGACTGATCTTAGCTAGGGTTTACAGTCACTCAATATTAAAATAAAGCGCTAAGGCCAAAGCATCTCACAGCTGCTGAACGGCGTCAATTCATCCGTACCTACTACCAAATCTGGGCCCTCATTATGCTTGAAGAATCATCCTACCGAGCTAAGATCGACGCCTCCTCAACCAAACAGATATACCTCATGTGCGAGATGTCTAGAATTCCTCTTCCCGTCGGAGATTATCTCCCTGGCCCAAAGCTACTGGAATACTGGCCGAGATCCTAGGATGCGAATGCCACAGATGAGGGACGGCGGGGAAGACTTGGCTCTGCTTTGGAACAGACTGTTAAAATGAATTTGTATAACAATAGCAAAGACCCGTACAGCGATAAGTGGTTTGTACGTAAAGAAACATACAAACGCGAGTTATATGCTGGGTTTTATTTCCTCTAGGATCATGGGAAATATACTTATGGATACCGCTGGGTAGAGACGAGTGAAGAAGAAGGTGGGATTTAACGTTCCTAATAGGCCGTCCCTATAATGCTCATACTCAGCGGGCCTAATTTATTAATTGGTCATACCTAGCTTTTTTGCTGAACTTTCAATTAAGTATGTTATGCCCTAATCTAGGTGGGTTTACTAAATTTCTCATTTGGATTAACAAACACGGATCTGATCCGGAGCGGCCTCTCCGGATAGGTCGGAGCTAACACTGCCTTGAGACTTTTCTATCCCTTTTTATTTAAGCTTTTTGGGATTCGAGGGTCGACGCAGTCCAGCTAATGTGGAGGTGTGATGTATGTATGAGTGCTAGAGTGCGGGAACCGCGGCAGCTAACTAATCATAGATGTACTAACGTCGCTTGCGTTTCCCTTATTGTAACATTATCACCCAGCTGAAACCACAACACGCTCCTCATTTCTTCCTTCTCTCCTCTTTTACTACCAACTAATCGAAGCTGCTTCCTCCCAGGACTAGGTTTCAGCCCCTTCTTCCAGCCTTGCGCCTCGCGCCACGAGACTACATATACCCCCAACCCCGAATCCTGCCCAAATAGAGCCCAATGACGGAACAGCATCGGCAACGCAGGAGCTACATCGTGCGAGGGTTCGACGAGCTTGGACTCACGTCGCTCTACTGCAGCTCTGCAGATGTCAAGCTTCTGTGTCTGCAGCGCTATGTGCGGCTCTTTGCCTATGGCGCGTCGACGCTGGTGCTGGTGCTCTATCTGCAAGCGCTTGGCATCACAAAGACAAGAATTGGCCTCTTCATGACCCTGACGCTGGCTGGTGACGTCTGCATCAGCTTTGTACTGACACTCTTCGCCGATAGTGTGGGCAGGAAAGCAATCCTGGCCATTGGCGCGGCACTCATGGCTGGGAGCGGCGCAGTTTTCGCCTTCTTCGAGAACTACTGGGTGTTGCTTGCTGCTGCCGTCTTCGGAGTCATAAGCCCAAGGTACAGTAACGGTGTGCTGCTCGTAGAAATAATGCTTGTATCTGACTGGTTTGAAGCGGGAACGAAATCGGGCCTTTCCGGGCCATCGAAGAGAGTGTGGTGGCGCATCTGACAACATCATCTACGAGGAGCGACATTTACGCCTGGTATAGCCTTTTAGGGACCGCCGGCACTGCTTGTGGCATGATTACTTGCGGCTGGATTGTCCATTACCTGTCGGTGGATCTGCGCTGGGAGCTGGCCAACGCATATCGCGCCGTGTTCCTCGGATACGCTATTCTCGGCCTCGTCAAATTTATCCTCTCTCTCATGTTGAGTGGCGCTGTGGAGGCTGAGAAGTCCAAGAAGCCGGCCAGTACCGATGCCAACTCCTGCACTGAGGCCAGTCCTTTGTTGTGTGATAGGAACGAGACTGCCAACGAGCAGCCGAAGACGAGGAGCCGTCTTGCGGCCCTTCTCCCTAACATCAGCAAAGAAAGCTTATCAGTGGTGATCAGCTTGTGTTTGCTTTTCGCGGTCGATTCGTTTGCCTCAGGATTGGCTCCTCTGTACGCATCCTCAGCTTGCATGATATGATGAGAACTCCAGTTAATTTGGATTCAGCTCCTGGGTGACATATTTCTTCCGTTCGCGGTACCACATCGAAGAAGGCAAGCTAGGCTCCATCTTCTTCGTGACAAGCCTCATCTCCGCGGCATCGATGATTGCAGCTTCTTCATTTGCCAAGCGCTTCGGCAACGTCAATGTAAGCTCTGAACCCTCCTCAAAGAATAGTAGCAACACTTAGTGACCGAACCCAGACAATGGTCTTCACCCACCTTCCCTCCGCAATCTTCCTCGCCCTCATCCCCATCCCTAATGACGTATACGCGTCTGTGTCCTTCCTCATCCTCCGTGCTTGCACTCAGTCCATGGACGTAGCGCCCCGCTCAGCCTTTCTGGCGGCCATTATGCTCCCACAGGAGCGGACCGTCATCATGGGTCTGGTCAACGTGGTCAAGACGGCGGCACAGAGTCTGGGCCCACTCATCACCGGCTTGCTTGCCGGCCATGATTTGTTCTGGGTGTCGTTTGTATCCGCCGGCAGTCTGAAGGTAGGCTATGATTTGGGGCTGCTGGTGATCTTCAAGAATCATGTGCGGGAGAAGGCTGAGCGCGAGAGGATATCGGCTGAGAGGAGAGTCGGGGACGAAGATGGCGCGTGAGTGATTAAGGGGAGGAATCAGGAGAAACAGGAAATTCGTCAGTCTTCTCAAGTCGCACAATGTTCAATTTGATCGAGTTCTGGGGAATGTGGCGATTACTCGGGCACATGAACATCCATTACCCACAGCCACAGTATCGTGTTGTATGCAGTTTGAATTGACGCATTATTCATTTAATATATGAGATGTTTATCCAAGACTCGCAGTGACTCTTCCCGTACTACCCAGGTGTATGAGCGTGTGCTCTTCCAGTTGTGTGGAGTTTACAGATCTCCTTTCATCATCTGAGGAGATATCATCCGGTCAATATACGGGTGAGCCGTCAAAATCGTAGATCTCAGGCAGTAACTATAAAACGAAGGTTTGTGCGGCGGGCCAGGAAAGATTTTACAAGTGAAGATAGGCGCAGGCAGTACGGGGAGAGTAAGTGTAGAACGTTAGACAGTGGCCATGTATTCCATTGTGGGCAATGTGATGATGGTAACGAGGGAAAGGTAAAATGCGTTGGTGGGTGGCATTTTAGCAAAACCGGAGGAGAAGATAGAGGGAGGGGTAATACGCGTCTTTGGTGTGATATTTGTGTCGTGCAGGAGGAAACTCGTAGAAGAGAACGGGAAATCGGCGGACCACTTAGTCCTCGTACACATGTGCAGAGGGTAAAGACAAGCTTTCTGGGGGTGATGGTCTGGAAGGGCCAAAGACGAAACAATAGCTACCGTTAACGGTTAGAGTGAACGTCGCAAACCTCAGGCTTCCTGTCTAATTTCTTCTCGGTTCCTGGATTGAGTGTCTTCGAGAGAAGACCTCGTAAGCTATACCTCAATTAGTATCCAATAGCTTCTGCTCGACCATGCTGATGCGACCGATGCCAGAGTGCCACGCAACACTTTTTGGTGTGGCGCGTGATAAAGCATGAATGTCTTCGCCATAATAATCACTGGTGTGGCGCATATATTGCGCTAGTTATTTCTTCTTGCCGTTTGAACAGGTCACTGGCTGACAGCGATCCCTTTGAATTCTGCCACAGTGCCACGCAACACTGCCTGGTGTGGCGCCACAAAGTGGTACATTGCGCTATTTCTTCGTGCCGTATAACCGGTCACTCGCCTGCAGCGATCCCTTTCACTCCGCGGTGGATCAACCATGATCTCCCACTCAAGTTCAAGTCTGCCAAACCATGCATTTAAAAAAAGACAGAAAAAGAATAATTAAAAAAAAAAGAAAAAAAAAAACCGCCGTCTCTCCAACATGGCCTTGGCCAAAACTATGTGTGCTGATAGCTCAACCTAATTTTGAGGTTGAGCCTGAGGCCTCTATTACTACGTACAAAATTGATGAATCTTAAGCTTGATATACAGGCGTGCAGCAGTGACATATTGGTTGCTCTCCCGACCCAATGGATGCCAAGCTGTCTTTTTGAAAATCCCCAGATCCTTCTAAGTTCTCCAAGTCTTAGAACAGTAGATCCCCGTGCAGCAAGTGGTTCCTTGCATGATGTTCAAAACGCTTACGCAGTCCGTCTCTCCGCACTTGGCCGCCTGAGGCCGTGTCGAACCAGCCAGTACCCTTGCGCACTGAGGTATTTTGACACTCCCCGACATTTTTGTATCCACCTGAAACGCCAATATTCCATGGATGGTCCCTTGATCATCAAGGTTTCAATCGAATGTCAGACCATGGCTAAGCATTGCCAAGCATGGCTAAGCATTATTTAGCCCCTTGGCATCAAATGAAGGACCCGAGGCCCATGCGACCCTGTTCTCTAGCCTTCCTTTTCGCGTCATGGAACCCTCCGAACGGGGACAATCCCGACCAAATATGTGCCAGCTCTTACGCCACCTGTCTGGGCATCAGCCACGACAAATGGCCGAACTATGGTCTCACTTCTTCTTTGCAACGTTTCTGAGCACAATCATCATGTTGGAGTGTCTGAATGGTCGACGCGTCGCGGTCAAATCTTGACATGGTATGAATTGCAGTCCATCGTACCACGTGCCACATGGTCGCTGCGTATAAAGATGCACTGTCTGCCCGGCTTGTTGAGACCCTCAGGTTGATCCTCCAGCTCTCTATTCACTACACTTTTCCACTACAGCGGCAACTTTTTCATTCTCCAACCTCTACATTCTCTTAAAGTTGATCTTTATACCACGATGCGTTTCTCTCAGACTCTAGCTATCGCAGCCTTTGCCGGCCTGGTTGCCGCTGTTCCCGTAGCTTTCAACAATGATGGTGAGCACAAGCTCCGTTGAAAATCCCACTTTTCCTTGCTAATGAATTGTCCACAGCTCTTTCGGTCCGCACTGCTAACGCGGCTGACGCCCTCAGTGCCGCTGTAACCGAGAAGCGCTGGCCAGAAGCTAAGAAGGGGAAGGGGAAGGGGAAGGGGAAAGGGAAGAAGAAGGCCGCCGCAGCAGCTCGTGACGTCGACGTGTTTATGCGCAGTGCTGAGCCTCTTCCGGAAGTCGACAGTATTGAGCTGGTCGATCGATGTGAGTGTTGTCCCTGATGATCGAATTATATCACCAACATTCTGACTTTGTGCAACAGCTCCCACGCCAAAGAAGGCTAAGGGAAAGAAGAAGGCGAAGGCTGGAACGGCAGCTCGCTCCGTCGACGACGAGGAAGACGATCTCGTCGAGCGCAGCGCTGAGCCTGAGCCCAAGAAGAAGAAGGGAAAGAAGAAGGCTGCGAAGGCCGCTGCTACCGCTCGTTCCCTCGACGATGCTGACGATGAGGA
>KZ805746.1:3555-21404 GCA_003073855.1 Periconia macrospinosa
ATTTAGAACTAGTTATAGCACTAGTACTACGCGCTTATAACTACTACTATTAATTATTTATACCTAACTTTATTAGTATACTTTTAACGCTTACTTATTAGTTAGCTAAAATACTATAATAAAACTATCCTTAATAATATTCTTAATAATTTTACCAATTACTAGCTTACTATATTATTTAATATATAAAAGGAAGTAACTTATACTTTTAATATTATTACTTTTAATATTATTACTTTTACCTTTATTATTTTTATTTTTAGTATAAAATAGTACTAAAAGTACTAGTATAAATTCTAATTAAGTAAATAAACTTATAATAATAGGTTTTTCTATAGTTTACATATTATTTTATATATTATTTTATATATTATTTTATATATTATTATTACTTTATATATTATTATATATTTTACTATTATTTCTATATATTACTTACTAGCCTAAATAATATTAAATAGTATAGTAAAAAAGAAAAAAGTAAAGTATATTTACTAGTAGTATTAGGCTAGCAAATAGGTATAGTATACCTAGGGGTTAGGTATAGGTTAGGTTAGGGTTACGTAACCTATACCTATAGGTTATATAACTTTAACCTAACCTATACCTAACCTTTAGGTATACTTTTTATATATAATAAATTATATATAAATATATATTTTTATAAAAAACTTTTTATTATAGATAGTTATTATAGTTATATACTAATTAAATAAAAAAAAACTACTTTAATAAATTAAAATTTAAATAAATTAAAAAAAGTTAGGTTAGGGCTAGGGTCTTAGTAAGCTAACCTAACTATTACTATTAGCCTATACGACCCTAACCTAACTTATACCTATTACTAGCGTATAAAAAATAGGTATAGGTTAGGTTAGAGTTGGGGTATTACATAATTAAACCTAACCCTAACCTAACCTATACCTATTTACTACCCTAAGTAGTATAGCGCGTAACTTTTTTTTATACTTTATAAAAATATCTAGGTAGCTATACCTAAATAGATAATATAGTACTATACTATCTAGTACTAGTTTAGGCCTATTTTTAGCTACTTTTAATAGGTAGTTATTAAAAGAATAATAATAATATAAAAAGTATTATTATTTTTCTATAATTTTTTAAGTAGGCGCTAAGCTTTTTAAGCCTAGCGCCTACTTTACGTAATACCTAAGTTATTAATAATTCCTTAATTAATTATACCTAATTTTTAACCTTTTTTTCTTAATTTTTTTATAATTAAAATAGTCCCGCCTTTTTATTTTAATATTTTTTCTTCTATTTTTATCTAGGTAGGGATACCTAGGTAGTGCTTCGGTATTATTTTCTATTATCTAATTAAATAATAATAAACTATAAGAACTAAATACTTTTATTTTAAAATTCTAAACTTTAATTTTAAGTAATAAAAAAGTTATTAAATTTTAAAAAATAAATATCTAAAAGCTTTATAACTTTTTATTTTTTTATATACTAGATATAAATTAAAATAGTAGTATTAGAAAAAGAATTTTATAATTTCTTATTAATATATAAAGTTATTTTTTTTATAAAGAATTAAATACTAAATTCTTTTTCTTTTATATAATATATATATAAATAGATAATTATATTTTAATTTTTAGACTTATATATTAACTATTAATAAAGTTATTTTAATTTTAAAAAAGTATCTTTTAAAAGTTAAATAACTTTACTAATATAAGTACTAGAAACTTTATTTTTTAAAATTTTTATAAATTTATAGTAATAGTAATTAGATATTAAATAATATTTTTAATAATTTATATATTTTATTAATTACTAAATAATTACTTAATACCTATTTTATTTTTAAATTTATTAAAAATCTATTTAAACTAACTTATACTATATAGTTTTATTTATATATATAAATATACTTTTTATATTTTATAATTTATTATTTAAAAAGTTATTTAAATATAAATTTTTTTTTTAAATTTACTACTTTACTATACTACTATGCTACTTAAAATATAGTATTACTACTAAAGCTAAGCTATATACTAACTTACTTATTAAATATTTAATAATTTTCCTAATATAGTAAATATAATAAAATATAAAATTAAATATATAAAATTTTAGTTAGCTTTATTATTTTACTAAAAACTTTTATAAAAATATTATTAAACTAGCTAGCCTAATAAGGTATAGTACTTTAGCAATTACTTAGGTAAGTATTAATATAGCTTCACTACTTAGCAATGCTACTAATGTATACAATATACGCCTTGCACATAGACTATCCCCTAACAGGTTTACATTTACGAAGTGCAGCGGTAAGCAATATGTTAACTATGGCAGGTGGGAGACAATCACCAAAATATGCGTCTTAGCTTCCACTCTAATTAATGATTACTTGTACAACTTGCTAGAGCGATCCACCCCAGTCTGTGATTATACCCGGTCTAGACGAAGAGGATTCTGGCGAAGCTTTATAATCAATGCTTTAGGAGCTGATGTTTGGTGCATGCTCGTTACAGTAGCGAGTTTGATGATAATTGCTTTCAAAGTCCGCACGTCGCAGTTCCTCTCCCCCGTGGCTTGAAAACTGCATATTAAAAATAGTTAGCTACTGTACATCCCTCTCGCTGCTTTGACAAGCATTTTTTTCACTCAACGGAAGAACACGTCATTTATATTATCTTCAACAAGACCCGCCAACAATTATTTACATAACCACGTTCAACTAAATCGCACGAATATTCGGTATATGGTGTACGACCTTGGAAAAGGTGGCTATCAGTATTATAATCCACTCTGCAAGACCTTTCCACAAAATGAAATCCCCCGCCTCAAAATCCAGGTTCTATTACCTAGAGATTTCATAACAATCCAGCGCCTGATCTACATCCTTAAAAATATTATCGCTATACAACCAGTTCGTCAGTTTTGTATCAGAGAAAGGATTGGGAAAAGGCTGGTTGTTGGACTCGTTGGTTGCAAAAGCTTGATCCCTCATCTTCCGCTCGGAACCATGATTGAGTGTCCAAACTCGGCCAACTTCGGCCGACCGTCTCTGGATAGCTTGAACTCGTTTCCCCCTTGCCTCTTGGAAGATACTCAACGCCAATGGTATATCCTCGTATGTTGATGTTCTACCAAACAAGCGTCCAAGAATTGCAGCATCTTCAATCCCTTGTGCAGCACCCTGGGCTCTGCACAGGTCAGCTGACTGTTTTCTAGCAACAATGTATTGGTGGCTTGAAGAATGGATACCCTGACCAATGACGTGGTTTGATGGAAGGAAAGAGTTCAGATGTAGCTTACAGGTGCGGGTGCATTGAATGTGCTGCGTCGCCAATCAACACAAACTTCCCTGCCGCATGTACAATCCTTTCCGTCCAAGGGTGGTTCATTATTCTCCACGCGAGGCAGCTGTCTGCATACCCCAAGGTTTTTTTCAGTACAGAATCCCAAGCCTCGAAAAATTCCATCAACGGTGTCGACGAAATAACGGTGGGCCCAGCAAATACTGCCTGAGACCTGGCCTCCAACACAGCGTCCTCTGGCAAAATTGCTACGACGTTGCATATATTTCTTGCGTCTAGATTGTATGCTACCAC
The DNA here is from genome assembly GCA_003073855.1 of Periconia macrospinosa. Taxonomy (NCBI): domain Eukaryota; kingdom Fungi; phylum Ascomycota; class Dothideomycetes; order Pleosporales; family Periconiaceae; genus Periconia; species Periconia macrospinosa. The sequence continues at coordinate 7,146 of KZ805746.1, forward strand.
ATGGGCTTCGGAACCAAGCCAGGCCGTCACTTTAGATGGTGCTGCAATACTAGCGAGTCTGGGCGCAGAAAGAATAGTGGTCGAGGGAACGGTGAAGCGGCACGCGACTTTGCCTGATGGCACTCTGGATGTGCTGTTCTCACCCAAAAGGTATTGCCGACATATGCTGTGTTCGCCATCAGCACCTATAACCACATCACCCACGAACTGTCGCCCATCTGTGGTGTGAACGCAATTCTTAGCGAAGTCAACATCTTGGACTTGAGCATCCGTAATAAGCTCAGCCCCTAATGCCTCTGCCTCTTCACGCAAGATGCGTAAGAAGTCACCACGATGAATGACGAGATGGGGGGCATGGAACCTGTTCTCCATGTCCGGGATAAGACTTGTTGTGGACAAAACATTCCCGCTGTCAGAAAGTAGTTGAATGACTTGTGGCTCGGTGGCATATTGCATTATTTTCTCCAACAAGTTCCAATTACGAAGAATCCTGGTGCAGTTTGGTGGCATCTGTATGCCAGCCCCAAGCTTCAGTTGAGAGAGAGATGTAAGCACGGATACGTAACAGAAGATTTAGGCAAGAAATCCTCAAGTAGACTTGGTGATTATGTTGGGAAACTAGGAAATACTTGATCTTACCTCACTAAACTCTATTTTCGCCTCGAGCAGAGTAACCCTATGTCCGGCTTTGCACAAGGCAATCGCTGCGGCTAGGCCAGCAAGGCCACCACCTACAACGAGGAATCGCAGTTCAAATTTAATTTTCATCGCAAGCAAGCAAAAAGAGATGCCAGTAGTACGAATATGATGTTCGTCCGTTTGTTGCAGGCTAATTTCCTTGCTTTCTCGGGCCTTTTATAGTCAGTCGTTTTATTGATTTGCCTCGGGATTCGGCAGCAGGGACACATCAGTAGAAGAGCGGTGAATCCACAGACATACTATTAGGAGGCGCTAAAATTATCATGGATTATCTCAGAATTTACGGCTGCTGACATGGTAAGCCAATATGCTTTTAGTTCTTGGTCTTTCTTTACTGGGTCTTCGCGTCTACGACAATAGCCATCCTTGCCTAGACCACAAGGACAGCTAAGAGAAGGAGAAGAAAAAGGCGGGCCACCTGTATTACAAAAAAGCTTATAGCCAGGTGTTATCAAACGACAATGTGGTAAGCGAAGGCTTTCTATTCTATAAGTATCGATTGATTTTGGTAAATCGCGCTTATAGCTTTGCAGAAAGTCTTAACCTAATTGATGTAGTGCTAAAAGACTGCTGGCTACTAACAGTCCTAAAGATGCTTCTTTTCGCGCTTTATCCCTTTGCAAATGGACCCCGTGGCCTATCCTAAGCAAACAAATTAAGGAGGGGATATTGAAGGTTGCACCGTCGATATTGTAGAAATGGTAGTGTATGAGACAAGAATTCCGATTTCGGCAACCAGGCATGTTTTTACGAAAAGAATGAAGGAGTCTCCAAGGCTTAGGCTTCGTTCGTTGCGGTAATGAAAGGACATACGCGCAGTCGAAGCTAAAATGGCAAATACTGCAAACAGTACAGCGTCAACCGGATTCACTTTTTTTTAAAAAAACAAAATTAAAAAAAAAAATTAAAAAAAAAAAAATTAAAAAAAAGAAGAACATTGACTGTGATTCTAGCAGCGTTGCCTGAAAACGCCACATACCTCATCATCAATCGATAACTTTTCAATGAACTGCAGTATACATGCTATTGAACGCCATTTTCGTGGCCGTACACTCTCCCAAAGTTAGCGCAAAGACGTGTAGAAGCAAAGTGAAAAAGAGGCGTAGGGCATGCTTTTCGATACTTTTTAATGTTACGGATAGGACGATGTAAAAATACCATACTGGCACATGAGGCTAGAGGAATATTGCCTGTGCAACCACGAGGCTCAATGCCGTACGTAGGTCTTGTTCATGGGCTTTTTCAGGATTGATACTGTGAACTCCACTAGTTCTAGGATCGATTTTTTGCCCTTTCCTTCGACACCATCAGCACATATTCACCAACAGCACTTTAAGGAGTAAATATACAGACACAGATATGTCGCTTTTTAGGGGCAAATATAAATGACTAGTGGTAGATGAAGCCAGTCTGCATGCGGATGCGAAGGGGCAGCTGACCATACCATTAGTAGGATCGACCAAGTCGATCGATCGAATAGCACCCCGTTCTAGCCCTCTTGGGCATGTAATTGTGCAAGAGAAACGAAATGATTGGCCGACAAAACCCGGATTTACTGTGATTGATTCGTATTCTAAGCAGATTAAGTTTATCCCAGCTGCGGCTGAAAAAAAGAACGCGCAACGAAAATGGATTGTCCACTTCTTTAAGATAGCACTCTTCCCTTCCAAATCATTGGTTGGCTTTTAACCAAAATTCTAGTTATCGCAATGGCTCAGACAAACCGTGTCCGCCAAACAACTACAGCCCTATTCACACGGTTTCCTGCCAACGGGCGCATTCCCTTCAAACAAGTTCTGCAGGCGACTTGGGTTGCAACGTTTGCTCTCTTTATCGGAGTCTGCTTCGTTCTTATAGTCGTCTTCTTCGCAGATGGAAAGGCCACGAATAGCAATAAGTGGTACGAATACACTCCGACATTTATCGCTTTGGGAGCAGTCGTACTTCGAGGCTCTATCGCTGCTTTGCTCGGGATTACGCTTTATCAAAATCTATGGCAGAATGTTGCGGCGCCGCCCAAGGCTAATGAGGAGCTGCGCATTCAGACAGGAGGGGAGGGAGGGGTCTCGTTAAAGAGTCTTGAGTCGCTGCACTTGGCTTCGCGTTTGGCGGTCGGCATGCTAGCCTATCCGTTGTTCAGGGCTGGCTGGATAATTGGTTTCATGGGATTTGCTCTTACCTCTGCTATCCAGCCAGTCCTTCAGTCGGCCATTACAGTTAGACAAGACAGGCAGATTATTCCTACAGGTATACCAATATATCACCCTCAGTTTAACGGATCGCTTGCCCGAAGCGATTCAGCAGCAATGTATGCAGCGGGTGCGACGACAATATCGAGGAGGTCAGCAGTCGCAGCTCTGATGGGAGAGAAAAACGGACTTCGTTACACAGATGCCAACGTCACGGGTATAGCAAATTTTGGCCCCGTCAAGTACCTCGATGTTGCCTGTAACATTGAAGCTGTCCCTGGAAACAAATCCAATCTAAATGGCTGGGACCTATACAATTTCACCTACCGATATCCAGATGCGGAAGGCGCTGATTTGACCCAATTTCGAGATGTATCCAACACTTCAGTCCTCTCTGACGGAGTTCAAATTTTGACGGCTGCCAAATCAAAGGTAGAAGTGCGAGCCGTCATGTTCAACAATACTCACTACCTTAAGCACCTTTGCATGGTTCAAACCTCGATTGGGAACTGTGTCACTCATGTTACGGCCGGCATTGGGAGCATGGGCGACCTTGCCTGCTCGAGAGATCAGTTTTTCAATGTTGACAGCGACTTGGCTAAAGCCCTTTCATTCTACGGACCGGCTGGTGGAGTGCTATCTCTCTTTAGCTCGTTTTTAGAAGTATTTGTGGGGAAAGCTGTGATCGATATACGTGGCAGACTTAACCCTGGTCGATCTCTGTTTATGATGGGAACCATGGTCACCGATACGGATAAAACGTTCGTCATGCCGTCAGATCTCTTGTCACATATGCAGCGAGTGCTCTGGAGCACGCCTTTGCTCGCAAAACTCGGTACTCCAGAACAAGAAGCACTAAAAGTTAATATGTCTGTCTTAGATGAGCGTAACGTAATCGTCTACAAAATCGACAAGCCGCGAATCATCGTCACGGTCACCATCCTTCTTATCATCGGCCTCGGATGTTTGATCTCCCTCACCCTCTGCAGTATCGGAGCTTGCGGACGTCTCACGAGAGACAGCTTGGTTCATTCCCTCACAGTGGCGGGCCCAAATGGCCCTGCAATCAAGGGGGCGTGCTTGGCCTCTTTGGACGAAGTATTGGATAAAGCTGGAGATGAGAAACTCAAGTTCGGTGTGCTTCTAGGCGCAACAGACTCGGCAAGCGGACACCTTGGGTTTGCAGAACAGCCTCTCGCACCGGGATCTTACGAGAGTACACCAGTTACAACTGTGGGCCAACCAGTACCAGGGAGGTGGTATGGGGGTTCAGGGTAGCCCCAGAAAAAGGAAGCCTCGAATTGAAGAATGATACGTGTGTGTACTCTGAGTGGTTTTGCAACTTGTGATGGTACTACGGTTGATTTTCAATAAAACTTGCCACGATATGCGAACTTTATTTTAGAATGAGAGTCGTTTCGCTTGTAGATGATCCTATCAATGATACTTGCATCAATGCCAATATCTTGCGCAACATTAGCTCGCGAGTTCGTCTTGTTCATAGAAATATATATATTGATTGCTTCAATACTACATGTCCCAGTTTGCTCTGTATTTCCGACAAGCCGACAAGCCCCGAATCCACCTTCGAATAAAACACTCTGCCCGCTCATCTTCTCATGACATGAAACACTCATGTCTTTGAGTTGCCTAGAACCACCTGTTATAGACACGAGCGCCAACTATATCCCACGTAACGGCGAGATGCTCACATTACCACATGTTCCTCCATTTCGTGCGATGACCTCTGACTTTTCTCTCTCTCTAAGAAGACCTGTTGTTCCATCTTACTCTTCCCCACGTCTACAAAGAAGTACAACCAGGCACAACTTGCCACGCTAAGCGAGAACAAAAAGTAAAACGGACTACTGTTGTTACCTGTCTCATCAATAATAGCGCTGCTAACAAGTGGACCAATAAAGGCGCTTGTCTTGCCAATGATAGAAAAAAGACTGAAGAACAGAAACTCTTTGCCAGGAGGTGTCACCTCACTTATCATCGTCTGGGAGTAACTGTACCACGGACAGACTAGAAGCCCATAAAATGCCTGATAGGCCCAGACCTCCCACCTGTTGTGGAATCCAAAAGTTTGCGTCCAAATACCTACTAATCCCCATGCATCAAGTATAACGATAGCGACAGCAATGGCCATGAACATGGTTTTGGTTGACAGTTTGTAGTACTTCTGAATGCGCCAAAAGGCACCAATTCCAGCTGCCTGTGCAGCAATCCCAACGATAAGAAGGTACGTTAACTGGAGACTGTTGAACGCAACAATCTCGTTTTGTAGTGTGCCAATGACAGTGACGGTGGTATTGAGGCTATCGCCAAGGAGGAAGTACCCGATCAGATAGGCTAAGCTTTGGCGTAGCTGCCAAATCTGAGCAAGTGCATACCTTAGCTGTTTGATACCCGCCAGTACAACATTGCTTTCCGCATCTTGGCCGGGTCTTCTTTTCTCAAGTACGAACCATGGGACAGCGCATAGCACCCAAACCCCAGTCGCGAAAGCTATGAGGACCGAGAGACCCCAGTTATTGTTCTCTGCACTGTCATTGACGCGGAGACCGAACATAATGCCAACGATGATAGCGAGAATAAATACCTCAACAATGGATTGGACGTAGAAGGCGGTGTTGGAGATTTCGTTCCTCTTCATCATGTCCACGAACTCGTACTCCTCCCGGGCTATAGTACCATCGGTCAGCTGTTTGGCTTTGGTTCGTACTTCCTCGGTGTTTCTTGCCAGACCAGGGAACGCGGCAGTCCAGAAAGTAATCGTCGTTTGGTATGCGATTAAACCAACGATATACCTGAGAAGAGTCAGTGAGTTTCATGGGTGAATTTATATCCGACCATCACTCACAAGCCTGCACCGATCTGCCAGTCCTCCTTAGTATGCACACCCAACCAGCCGAATCCAATGCCAAAAGCGACGATGGATAGACCAATAAGAATGGTTGGTCTCCATGTTCCAAAGTCTGCAAAAGAACCAAGCAAGAGGAAAACGAGGATCTGTATAGCAAAACTGATACCGTTGCAAAGTAACACAATGCTGTTAACTGTACGAGTTTTGCCTAAGAAGTGCAGCGTTTCTGCAGCTCCGGACGCTGCGTACACGAGGTTCTGGAAAGCGGTAGGGGCGAAATTGAACAGAGTGAGCCCATTGTCGCCAACGTAGTAACTGTATTATTCAGTTAGAGAAAGCTTGACAAATCTGTGCAGCTAGTGTTGCGGAACCAGATCACGCACCAGTAATATGCCCAAAGCTCCTTCCTCGTCGTCTGGTACTTGTCATCGACTTCGTCAAGTATCTCAAGCGTTTCACCCGGAGAAATGTCTACCACATCACCGGTGGTTTTCTTGGTCAATGAACTGAGTGGTGCGCAACTTTCATCAGGGGTCGCCATGACAAGAATCGTGGGGTCACAAGTTGCAAAATGTTGCAAGCGCCAGAAAAAATCTTAGGAATTGACATTTATTTAAGCAATGGACAGGTTATCTTAATTGTATTTTATATGAACTGCCCAATCATAATCCCGGTGAGGCTTATCAAAAATGTTCAGTCGAAACGGAGATGGCCCAGTGATCTTCCGGTAGTGAAGCACGTGACCGGAACTCACGGATGTCGGCCCGTTCGTTGGAAAAGCATGCCAGAACACGGACTAAGGTTAGTCCTTTCACCCGACTGACAGGCCATTCAAAAGTGATAGGTGCCTGTTTTTAGATGTCGAGGTCAGCTTTCTTGTTAATTCCTCTGAAACGCCGCAGCAATACGAAGTCTATACGTAGTGATGGAGGGGAAGCGTCACATCATTGTCATCGGAGCTGGGTTAGTGGCATTACAGATTGTGATGTCCGCGTTGCTAATATGTGTAGTGTTTCCGGCATTCTTCTGGGTGTGTCAAAGCGTCAACGTTATAGGGCAAGATATACGAAACTAACCTTTGGTTCCTCACAGCGCATCATTTTAGAAAATACTTATCACATGCCTACACATTCAAGATCGTCGAGAAGAACCATGATGTTGGAGGTACATGGCTAGAAAACACATACCCAGGTACGAGAATCATCAATTGTAGTTGTGTAGGGAGTGTACTAATTTTGCTAGGCTGCGCTTGCGATGTTCCAAGTAACATTTACCAATACTCATTCGCCCCAGCGAAAGATTGGTCAAGACTGTTTGTGCTCAATTCTTCTCATCTTTAGGTTCATTGGGCATCAACTGATTTAGACTTTCGTAAGCAGATTTGCACCCTCCGGAGAGATCCAGAACTATCTCTCGCAGGTCGTCGATCACTTCGGTCTAAGGAGTCACATCGAATTTGAGACCTCGGTGAAACGATGTGTCTGGACTGAGCAGGACAGGAAGTGGTTGGTGGACACCGAACACAATGGGATCCTGGAAACAGGGAGGAAGGCGGATATTTTAATCAATGCCGCGGGAATCCTGAACCACTACCAATACCCCGATATCCATGGACTAGAAAGCTTCAAAGGGTCCCTTATGCACACCGCAAACTGGGATCACTCAGTCAGTCTAGCAGGGAAGGACGTAAGTATTATTGGATCAGGAGCAAGCGCTATTCAAGTCATACCCCAGATTCAACCCCTAGTCAAAAGGCTTTCGGTCTACATCCGAACTCCTTCCTGGATTACTACACTACCGGAGAGTTTCGGAGAAACTGAGAGTCAGTCCATCAATACCACAGATGACTATCTACAGCGCTGTAAGATGCTGGAAAGCCACTATAACAAGCTTTTTCCGGTTTTTTATCGCAACTCCGAGACACAATTGCGTGAGCGCCAGGAGTTGGCTTCGTGGATGGAGAGCCGTATTACAGATCCTACACTGCGCAAGAAGCTCATTCCCGACTACGAAGTAGGCTGCCGGAGAATCAGTCCCGGAGAACCCTTCCTACGCGCCCTGCAAGAACCGAACATCAAATGCATATTCAGTCCGATCGAGACATGCAAGCCAGAGGGCTTGAAGACGGAGGACGGCGTCGAGACATCCGATGTCATTATTGCTGCCACGGGGTTTAATACCTCATTTCGCCCTCGATTCCCGCTAGTAGGACAGAATGGCGTAGATCTTAGGGAGCTATGGAAGGACGACCCGGCGTCCTACATGGGTCTTGGATGTGCAGGTTTCCCGAACTATTTGTCGATGCTCGGTCCTAATTGTCCTGTTGCCAACGGCAGTCTGATAGGTTCGTCTCAAGCCTCATTGATAATGCACCCAGACCATGCAGGCTGACAATGGAGCAGGAAGTCTTGAAGCGACAGCTGATTTTGTCGTCCGCCTCCTCAAGCGCGTTGATAGCCACAGCGTTGCTACGTTTGCGCCGGAAAAGGGGGCACAAGACGACTTCAACTCGCAGGTCGACGAGTTCATGAAAGACACTGTCTGGACCGGTAACTGTACTAGCTGGTGTAGGTCTCCTTCTTTTTGTGCTGTGACCCAGCAGTGTCTGTTTTTATAAACACGATGTGATCTTTCGTACTGATGCATAAGATAGACAAGCAGGGCCAGAAAGGAAGGATAACAGCCGTCTGGCCCGGAAGTAGTCTCCACTACCGTGAGGTACTTGCTCAAGACCGCTGGGAGGATTGGAGATGGACTTATCTGGGCGGACGCTTCAAGGCATGGGGAAGGGGAATTTCCGTCGTGGAACAAGAAGGTGGCGATTATAGCCATTACATGGAACATGGGCCTTTCTTACCGAAATCTTCTCTGGCTGAGGCAAACTGCCGCGATGATGCCAGGGCCATTCATAAGAGTGTGGCGAGTGAGGGGCCTAACAGTGAGAGTGCCTGTGGAACGAAGCTACATGTCGAGGGTAAAGTGAATGGAAAAATGGGGAAGAGTAATGAAGGTATTCAGCCGGTTATTTCTAAGATGGTTCAAGTATCGTAATCAAGAAGCTCGTTCTGTCTAAATGCCTTGATCTTCCAGAAACCGTGACAAATCTAACGTTATAGTGATTCAACACCTCCGAATCATTTCCTATGCAGCACTACTACTGTCCATGATTTAATGCGATATGCGGAGTCTATATTGCAAGATTTGACACAAACACAGTCTAAAAGCTTCATGCCATCGTGGCTTGTCTCTAATCATTGGATTGATGGTAAAACAAACACTCGCTCCATTTCATGCGTCATTTCGGAACGCAAAACGTACAAAAAAATCTCGCAATCGTGAATCTTATTTGACGTTAAATTGCATACCTGGTCGACTCAACTTGATCAAAGCACCAATGCTCAATCATAACCGTGCCTTTTCTTGCGGCGTAAATTCGCGTCGTGCTGGCCCTCCTCGACTCCCATCGCCATGAAACTCATTCTCTTGGTCTTTATATTCCATTCTAAAGCGCCATTGGTTTTGCAATTCCGCTGGCAGTGTACGTTCGAACCCTTGCACTACGTACTTTCCCAATACAGGAAGAAATTTGAATGCGCTGCAGAGACAGTTGAGTCAGTGTAGATTCATTATTGAATAATGTTTTGCGAAGATATGAGAACTTACTGGCCGCTTCCGGCGGTAGCAAGGAACAGATTGGAGTGGTCCGGATGGTAATCAATAATGAAGTTCCCGGAGGGAGTGTCATTGTACCAGCACACTGCAACGCGGTCAAAGCTGCGGTCTGCGAGAGACGGAAGAATGGTTTTTAGGCCCGAACGTAGTCTCGCGACACCGTCCTCAGGTGCAAAATCAGTGCGCTTGCTTCGGATGGCTGTAGGTGGGAGGGAAAGGTCGTTGTGACTAGTCTTCCGAGTATAGCCCCAGCCATGGACGGCGACTTTCAGCACCCGAGCCTCGGGGTGGGGTGGGAAGCAGAACCATCCTGAGTCGTAGTCTATGTACAGTGGCAGGTCCTTGTAGGTGTTCATCTCAGCGTCTGATAGATTGATGAAGGCCAAGACTTGTGCAGTGGAAATCGTCGAGTTATACATAGGGGCTAGCATTGGCGACCATGCGCCAGCAGAGAGAATGAAGTAGTCTCCTTGTATCTCATCACCACTCTCAGTTTGTGCAGCAGCAATCTTGCTGGTTTTCTTGTCGAGCTTGAAACTAGCGATGGTACCTTTCTTACCACAGATAAACGACACACCGCCCTCAATGCACTCATTGCGAAGGAGGGCAATTGCCTTCTGAGCGTCGGCCCAGCCAGAGCTTGCATTACAGTATCCGGAAACTGCCGAGTTGATGGTATCACCGTACAGGATGGGGAACGTCGCTTTGATAGCTTCTTGATTTGGCATTGGTTTCCAGGGGTGGCCGAGCCCGTCCAGCACATCTGTGCATTTCTCGAGGTGTGTCCGCCCATAGGCTTTGCTTGCAATGAAAGCATTTGGGCCATGGTAGAAGATACCGCGGAATTTCGGATCAGCATGCCAGACATCGAATGCTTCTTTTGCAAGCCTAGCATACACTGGATCGCGATAGTCGAACCGAATCACGCGTGAGATGTCGACGCTGGAGCCATCCGGTACCTGTTGCTCAATCAGCTTCAGTCCAATTTATCAATCAAAGGGCACTGACTGGGGGTACATGTCGATCCACAACCGTGACATGCTTGTACCCTTTGCGAGTTAATTCTAGCGCTGTTGATAAGCCAAAAACGCCTGCGCCCACAATGACCACGGAGCTATTGGTGTGCATCGTATCCAGTCACTTTCTCAGTATATTGGCAGTCAAATGGATTATATGGGATGTATTTGCAGAAAGATAGGCATCTTGCATCCTGAGAGCATACGCTCGGACACTAACATAATGCGTGTGGAGGCGGGAACGGAAGCGGAGGTCACACGGAGTTGACACGGAATCCTTGCCGGCGCTAAACGTCATGGCCTTGCAATGAACATTGTCTGCCTCTCTCGACAGACTAAAGATTAAACACATGCCAGCGCCGTCGCAGCACTCATCAAGTCCTGAGCATATGTCATGGGCGTTATGTGGCCTGAGCAGTACACCCTTCCCGGGTCTACATATGTCCCGAACAATGTCTTGCCAGTTCTGATTTATCGGAACGTTCTGCCAACTCCAGTAGACCCCGAACTCACAAAGAATATTTGTGAGGGCAACGGATGGGAAAAGCGTGTAAGTTTTGAATATAAAAGTGCTACATTTTTGAAGACACACTCAACAACTTTCAGGGCGAGTGGGGAGAGATTAGAATACCTCATTTCCATCCCAACACGCATGAATGCTACGGTATGGGCCTCTGAGTCATGGAGCCTGTTGCTTAACGGATCTAACATGCGTAGCTATTATCCGGGGAAGTTCTCGTGTGGCTCTAGGGCGGGGAAGAGATGATGAGGGCACCGACGGTATTGAAGTCGACATCGGTGTGGGGGATGTGATAGTAATCCCAGCCGGCGTTTCACACAGATCGCTCAGGTCTGAAGGTGGGTTCAGATACATTGGTGTATATCCCAAGGTCAGTCAGTGAGCAGAATTGGTCACTGAGTGTCGGTGTTAACTCATCTCATGCAGGACGCTCCACGCTGGCGAAATAATCACATCAAAGGCGAGGAACCCATGCAAGCATTAACCGAGGAAATCAAAAACGTGCCAGTACCCGACTTGGACCCCGTTTTTGGCGCCAACGGTCCGTTGTGCAAAATCTGGAAATCGAAACTAGGTGGGGTTCGCGCGAAGCTCTGAGCCTATTGCGAGATCACCAGAGGTATTAGGTGCCAGTAATCATGAGAAACGTAGAAATGAATAACTCGAATTTTATCTCAGCGACTGTGCCAGATGCGAAAGGTCCGAGTCGAAGTCAAGATGGGAATAGTTGAACGCCGATTCGTAGGTTGAGGGATCCTCACCATAAGACCTTACTGCGATGTCCTCCAGTCTGGATCTCGTTGCCTGTATACCGGTTGGGACATTGGGGCTCAACTGACCAGATCTCTGACCAGATCTCTGACCGTCAGTGAGAGTTGACGTCTCGCTAGTTTCGTGAAGCACGCCGTGCATGACAAAGTCAGGTCTTTCGTCGGAAACGAACCCCAAGTTCAGCTTGGTATATGTCGCAGCGCAGTCGAAGAGCTTCCACATTAGGAGCAAGTCCTCCACCGCAAGGTGTATTTGCTTGTTGCCGTCAGGTGGGGCTGCGCCATCGTATTCATCTTCTACATAGTTCAGATTCGACCGGTAAGGGATACGCGCTTCCATTTGCTCTAGTAGAGAGGCCTTACAGATGTCAGCTTGCGTGTGCATTCGCGGAAACAAGTCTGATACATACAGCAGCCTGCATGCGCGGCCATTCATTTGAAAGCCTTTTCACAAAGCCAAAGCACTGATTGAATTTCTGCTTTGCAGATCCAGCAACCGTGGGATACTGGCTGCTGGTATGTTCTAAGTGAATCGAAGCTGCGATTGCGACTAGGTGACCAAGAAAGGGGTCGTGCAACATTAGCTTGGCTTCGTCCATGTGATTAAGCAGCCTAAATACCCAATTAGCATGGATCAAAGAGAACTCATAAGCCTTCTGTAAGAAGCTGAGTGGGATCTTATGCTTGAGTGGTGCAGTTTTGACGTGGATGATGAAAGGATGGTTCCTGCATGCTGTTCAGTATGTCAACTTGAAATTATCAGGTCTTACTCACAAGATGCAGTTAAACACAGACAAACTCAGCTGGAACCGCAACCATATGACGAAGTAACTTTTCAATTCCGGTTCTTCTAGCACACGGGCAGGCGATCCGACAGACGCTAAAACATGACCTGCCATCTCACATCCTAGAGCATTTTTAGATTCTTCCATGAGGGAAGAGGACTGTACTGACTTGTCTCAAAGTCTAAGAGCTTTGTAAGAATCGCGGCCCTTGGCGAATCATGCCTCCAGAGAGGGACATCAGTGCTCGAAGGAGGTTGGGCAATGTAGTCGATAATGCACTCCCAGATTCGAATGCTTTGTATCTGCAGACAAGCGACGTTCAGTGGTGGGAGCGGCGCACCTGAATCTACAGAGGCTAACGAGATTTCGAGCTCGCAGGGTTGAGAATTAAAATCTGGGGGGGAAGGACCGTTCTGAATGACGGGGAGTTCGAAGATTGCAGTCGGAGCCGACGGATTTGTCGTATTTCCGCCAAGAAGCATTCTATCCAGCATAAAAAGAGACCAGACTATCTCCTGCCTACGAGCTCGATCAGCAAGCCCTAGGCCATCGAGCGAACTACTATCCATCATGTCACGGGCTTGGGCGATTCGCAATCCAATAGCAACCTGAGCTCGCGCTCTTTCGAGCTTCCCGTCTGACCTGATCAGTATGTCTCAATCAATAGGATTAGGGCATCGACTTACCTCCCGAGTCTACCTGAGCCTGAAGGCAAAGTGCCTGGAAGTATACATCATCTATGTCAAAATTACAGTATGCATTGGCGATAAGACCCCACGAGAGCTTTGTCAGCTTATCTGTACAGTTTGTTCTTTCAAGTTCGTTTTTAAAGAACGGATGTCGCGATGAGCGTAAGCTAAGAGCTAGCATAGCATACAGAATCATTGGTGGCGGAGGGTCATCTTCGCCGGATCCAAGAGATCGAGAGTAGGCCAAGATTGGACACGGCTGGTTGCAGAAGTTTGAGAAATAGAGCGCAATACCCTCTGTTATGACTTCGTCCGGTAGTTGCGCATCTTGCACGCTAAAGACAATGAGCTTGACATGATGGTTGTGGTTTGCAAAACGACATACCCGGGATAGAAAGATTGTGTCACGGTGGGAAGTGGAGTCGGCGAAAGTTGGATTGCGGGTTCCTGAGACTCTGAGATGGGAACCCTTCGAGGTTCATCGCTCTCGCCCTGATAGGCCGGGGACTCAGTTGGCGTAGAACGTCGTTGTTCGCTAAAAGTATCAATGTCAGTGCCGATTGTGTGACGCTCACTGGAAGTCGTACTGAATCACCGCAGCGAGCTTTTTCACCATATCTTCGATCGCGTTAAGACGTTCAGACTGAGAATGGATGAGTATGATACATGTAGTTAGACGCTGATGGATGGCATTACAGGGTTTTGCAGGATCAGCTTCCGCCAAGGGGGGGGTGGAAAATTTCGCGCACGCTTGCACCGTCGCCTGGGGAACCCCTGCAAATTTGCTCGTAGATCCCAACACCAACATGTAAACAAACCGAATTGAGGCCTATACATCCACTACTGCTTCTGAACTCCATCAGATCGTCCATATATCAATTCTAAATGGCTCCTAGATTATCCAGATATCAGCGGAACCTAATTCACGGCATGCTGGAGGCTCAAACCTTTAGTAGTACCGAAATTGCTGCCGCCGCCCGTACGACAGATCGTTCCATCCGAAGTATTCGCCGAAATCTTCGTGCCTTTGGCCAGCCAACTGCTCCTTGT
>KZ805747.1:4725-21255 GCA_003073855.1 Periconia macrospinosa
AGGTAGGTGGAAGAGGGAGACCCTAATGAGGGCGATGGGGGCCGGAACAATAGGTTGTTCCGGTCCGGGTGGCCCGTGCACTCCACTCCGTGACACTACCCCCCCCTCTGGAAGACCTCGTCCTTGAGGTGATTATGTACAGTAGGAATGCTCGAAATAGAGCGCCATCCAATACATGAAAAAATTGGGCCAAAATCCATGCTTTCAGATACAAAAACAGTCCAAAATCAACCTCTGGTTCCCCCAAAACATCCAAATCCAACGCTTATAGTCTCAGGTCGGGCGGAGAGTGTGAGGGTGAAGGGCCGATAAAACTGTGACTGTAGCGTTCGCCAGATAGGGCCCTTTTACTAGTAAATCAGCCCTAATTAGTGAACTCTCATGATTCTTGGGATCTCGTCAGTAGTCGTTGAAATCGTCGTCGAAATCGTCGTCAGCTTGCTCGTCGTCGTCGACCTCGTGATTGTCTTGGCAGGAGCCCTGATACTCGTCGTCAGGCTCGTCAGCAACTGATTGCCCTTCGTCATTAGACTCAGCATCGATTTGTGAGTAGTTTTGTAAGGAAATCGATGCGCTTGGCGCCTCTGAGGGGGCTGGCGAGGCCTTTCGTTGCGGAGAAGCAGGAGGAGTAGTATCGCTGTCGTAGTAGTACTGAACTGGGGCGACAGGCTGCTCTTGAGTGACCCCTAGGACTTTTAAGGGCATTCGGTTACTAACAAAATTGCTAGTAGACGGATGCGCTCGAGGTGGTGAGAGGGCGCCCGCAGGCAGAGAGTAGGGCGTCGAGTACGCGCGCGAGTAACGAGGTAGCTGCTGAGGAGGAGGAACCTGAGAGGACTCTGCTACCTGTAGTGGCACTGGCTCACTAGTATTTTTGCTAGTCCAGTGATGGAAGCGCAGTCGCCGCTGTAGTTGTCGGTTCTCGTAGCTAAGCATCTCGTTGTCGAACTCTAGTTGCCTTATGCGCTCGCGCAGAGAGGTGATAAGCTTCTGATCGCCAAGAGCAGCACCTGTGACCGATTTGCTAGTATTTTGGTAAGGATTTTGTCCCTGGCAACGATCACTGATATCCGTGGGTGAGCGTAGCTCTCGTTTGACGGTGGGCGACGACATCGCGTAGGGCAGAGAGAGAGGGTGTAACTGATAAAGCTCTGCCAGCTGCGTTCGTCGGAGAGGGTCCTTTTATTAGTGAAATCGCCTTTGTGCGCGAACTGTCAGTGCTCTCGGTTATCACGCACAGCAAACGCAGCTGCTCGTCGTGATTCGTGGTGATTCGTCGAGATTCCGTCAGGTGGGTTGTGTTCGTCGGAGAGGGCTGATTTGTAAGGCAAATCGCTGAGTTTTGCGAACACTCAGTGCCCTCGATTATCCGTGGATTGTCGATTGATCGATTTCGTGATTTTGTGGGATCGCGCTCGATCACACGCGTTCGTCGGAGAGGGCTGATTTGTATGGCAAATCGCCTGGGTTTTTGAACTCCAGTTGCCCTCGTTGATCGTGAGCTTTGTGGGTAAGAGCTGACGTTGCTCGCAATTGGCGTGACGGTCTTTTGAGTAGTAGTACTCTCGTCGGTGGCCTCTTGCCGTCAGCTCTGGCGCGGCGTTTGATTGTCGGATACCGCTTAGTATTGTTTGTTCGTTGAAAGAGTTAAATCGCAGGCAAAATCGTCGTTTTCGTGAACACCCAGTCCTCCTGGGTATTAACCGGTCAGTTTTACTGCCGGGTCCAACCAGTTAGTCGTCTTACTGCTGGGTCCTAGGTATTATAAGGACCTCTCTTTTGTCTGGGTTCAACGGTAGGCGACGTCTCTCGTCCCTCCACCGGCTAGCTCTACGCTGCCGGGTCTTGATTGTTTAAGGAGCTCTTCTCTTTCAGCGACGGACTATGCCTAACCCGGGCTCTGTCGGCTCGCCTACGGTTGATTTACTATGGTAGGAGCCCGTCTCCTCCCTTTAGTTTCACCTAGCTCTGCTATCAACTGGCATCTAATACACCCGACGTTACTTTCTGTGAGCGGAGCCTACCGCAAGGGCCTTCCTGGTTTTAACAGGTCCCCCCCTCCGTCGTTGTACTAGGCAACAGGACTCTTTGCGTAGTCCCTCTTCTAGGATTGTACAATGTAATCTCCTTACAAAATACCCTAGGAGGAGCATTTGTAACCCTAAGCTAAGGGGAGCTAATGAGGGCGATGGGGGCCGGAACAATAGGTTGTTCCGGTCCGGGTGGCCCGTGCACTCCACTCCGTGACAAAGTAGACTACTCTTAAAATATAATAACTATTATAATATCTTTAATTAGACTTTTATATTTAATTTTCTTCTCTACTATTTTTATAACTATAAAATAGTATTAACTAAACTACTTTTAAATAGCTATAGCCTACTATATAAATAAAACTTTAAGAAATTTAAAATAATAAAAAAGTTTATTTAAACTTAGCTTTAGTACGGTTTTATTAAAGTAAGTTAAAGCCCTTTTACCTTTTTTATACTATATATTTAAAAGGCTAATAGTAAGCTACGTATTTATATAAATTATTAAAAATTAAATACCTTAACTTAGACTGGTAAATGGGTGGGGGTTGGGTTGGGGTCTGGGTCTTATGTAAGCTGGGTTGGGTTGGGGTTGGGTTAGCTTACATAAGACCCAGGCCCAAACCCAACCCACACCCAACTTTTTTATCAATCTTGGGTATGGGTCTGGGTCTTATGTAATCTGGATTAGGTCTGGGTTGGGTTATAATTAATAAGCAAATTGAAGCAATTATCACGGTAAATTATCACAGTAGTAAAGACACCCATTGGGTAACCTAAACCCAACCCCTACCCATTGTCTGTGCGACCCAACCCAGACCCAGACCCACGCTAATATATACCCCAACCCAACCCAGCCCCAAATCACGTGACCCCTACCCAACCCAGACCCGTGGCCCATGCAACCCCAACCCAACCCAGCCCCAAGGGCGGGTTGCACCCCCCCACTCGCCAGCCTAGCTTTAGGTATAGGTTAAGTTATAATTAATAAGTAATTTTTAGTTTTTTTACTTATAAAAGTAGTAATTTTTTATAATATTCTAAGCTAGAATAGTATATAATTAGCTAATAATAGATATATATAATTAAAAGAGATAAATTGATACCTTTATATTAATTTTTAGGATCTCTTTTTATATATATACTATTCTTACTTATTATATTAGTACTAAGGCCTAGATAGGCTATAATACGCCCTTATAGACTATTCTAGTCTATTACAGCCTTACTAATATAAAATTATAATATTATCCCCCTTTTTTAAAAAGCCTAGTCCTCTAAGTTAAAGTAGAGTAGATACTTTATTTTACTGCCCTTTACTTTTTTTTACTTTTATATCTATACTTACCTTTTAAAAGTATTAGAATAACTATCCTATAAGTATATATATAGTTAGTATATAATATATAGGAGCCTTTTTAGAGCCTTACTATTTTACGGGTCCCTTTACCTATACTATAAATAACCTATTAAGTGTAATATACTATTTTAAACTATATTTTACTTTTTACTTTTAACCTATAGCTTCCTATATATTTTTTTAGCACTTTAGGCCTACTAAAAAGGGTTTTACCTTTACTTTTTTACCTATTCTTTTACTTATTTTTACCTTACTTTACTTAGTAATTTTACTTTTAGGTTAACTTTAGGTCTTTAGTTACGTAATTATTTTAGCGTCTTTACGTAATTATATATACTTAGTACCTTTACTTTTCTACTTTTTTACTTACACTTTTTAATAACTTTAAGCTCTACTTATATAGCTACCTATACTTAGTTTTTCTATTCTTTTTTCTAATAATAGCCTATCTAGTAACCCTTTATATAATAGGCTAACTACTTCTTATTTATACTATTTTCTACTTTTCTAAACCTTTTAATAATATTTTTAAAACTTTTAGCTTAACCTTTATATATCTACTAGCTTAAGAGCTATAGTACTACCTTTAATCTTTTAATTTTTAGAAAAAAACTACCCCTAGTATCTCCTAGGCTATTATTTACTATAATAGTCTAAAGTATTTTTACTTTAAAGTAAATCTACTTTAAAGCGTTTAAAATTATTAAAAATCTAAAATAATATCTTTTTCTTTATATTAGCTACCTAAAATATATATATTAGAAGTTAATAAAAAGTAAAAAGATTACTAAAAAAGATTTTTATTACTTTATAATTATTACTAAAAATATTTTTTAGTTATTTTACTAAATTAAAGGTATTACTTATTATTTTTATAAGTAGTATTATAAGTATTTTAGTTATCATATATATTATTTAGCTATAAGTAAGATGTATATATTTAAATATAGCGTATTATAGACTATTTAGCTAACCCTAGTAGTTTTATCCTAAGTAGCTTATCTATCTATATAACTTAGATAGTATTTTTACTTTAATTATTACCTATAATAGAAAAACTAAAAAAAAGTCCTTTTAAAAAATTATTTTAGATTTTAAAAAAAAGTACTAAATTAATAGTACTACTAGCGTTATTATCTTTAAACTTTTTTAAGGTAAAGAAAACTTTAAATATAGTAAATTTTAGAATATAAGTAGTATATAATACTTCTATTTTATAGGTTTTTATAAAAAAAACCTTAATAATTAATTTAGGCTATTTAAGTGTAAGATAAAGCGTAATATTAACTCTATAAAAAATATAGCTACTACCCTTTTTATTATTATAAAAAAGTACGTTTTTATAGCTATTATAGTGTATTTTAAACTAGCCTAATATATTATAGCTAACCTTTTATCTAGTAAGCTTAAAACTACTAAAGCTAATAAATTTAATTTTTATACTAAAAATTATAATATTAATACCCTAGATATCTCTACTAGTATAAAAGGTATTACTAAAACTTACTATAAAAAAATATTACGTACGCTTTAAATAAAAAAACTTATTATAAGCGTAGAAAAAAGAACTCTAATAATAAAGTCTCTACTAAAGTAAAGTAGTCTATTTTATTATAAAATAGTATATTTATATACTAACTATACTTTAGCGTAAGTAGAAGGTTTACTTTACTAGTTTTCTAAAAAAAAAAAAAGTTTAATACCCCTACGCTATTTACTTTAGGCTTTAGTTACTTATTTAGTAATAATTTTATTTTAATAAGGGCCTTTCTAAAAAATAGTTCGCGTAGTACTTTAATATCTAAAAAATTCTAAATTAATAGTAATTATTTTAGAACTCCTAAGTAGATTTATAAGTACTTATTTTTTAGTTCTAATTTAAAGTTTACTACCTCTAATACTACTATAAAAGTAAAAGCTACTACTACTAAGCTTATTATAGAATATATTAGTAATTATTTATAGGCTTTAGGCTTTAGTACTATAGAAAATAAGTTTTAGGCTATAAAGTATTTTAGAAAAAAATAGGCTAAGCGTTTAAATTATTATAAAAAATATTAAGATACTAGTAGCGCTCTTTCTATAAATTAAGTGTAATAGAATATTATATATTATTATAGTTTATTACTATTAGAAGTAAAAGTATAATAGTATTTATAGTTTTAGAACGTCTTTATTCTAGTATTTAGGTTTTAATTTTTAATTTTTTTTTTTTTTTTTTTTTTTTTTACCTATTTTATACCTTTAGAAAAGTTTTAATTTTAGTTTTTTCTTTTTCTAAGTAAAAAGAATATAAAACTTAGTTAGGTTCTTTAGTTTTCTATTCTAATAGGTATTTTTAAAATAGATTTTAGGCCTTACTTATTAATTTTAGAAGAGATTTCTAGTATATTTTTTTTTATACGTAAAAAATTAGCTATAATATATAATTAGTAGTAAAGCTACGTATTTAGTAAACTATTAATTAATTAGTACTATCTAGTTTATTATAGCGTATTTTAGTATATATTAAATTACTATTCTTTTTCTTTTTATAGTCAGCCCTAACTATACTTTTTTACTAGAATATTATAGGTTTTTTATTACTTACTATTTTTTATACTATCTTAAAATTCTTATAGTACTAGAAGTAAAACTATAGTACTATATTTCTATAAATTATTATCTTTCTTATATCTTTTCTATTTAATTAAGTATTTTTATTTACTATTTATATTTTTTTAGTAGTTAATAATTTTTTTTACTTTATATATATTATTACTATATTAGCGTATTATATTAATTACTAGTAAATTTAGAAAAAAAATTATTTTATGGAATAAATATAGCTTAAAAAATATATAAAAAACTAGGTAGGCGCCGCCTAGTGCTAGAAGTTCTACCCTATAGGCTATAGAGTTAATCTTTTCTAATATACGCTCTAGGCCTAAGTACTTTTAGTCTAGCTTTTTTATAGGTTAAAAGGATTTAATATACCTATTATTTACTTATATTTTATCCTCTACTTTTAGCCTTAAGTGCTACTTTTTTTTATCTATATATATAGCTTAGTAGGTATTTATAGTAGTAATATACTTTTTATACTATACTTATACGTTATATAGTTATAACGCTATTTATATACTATTTATAAACTTATCTACTACTTATACTATATTAAGTTAAGTTAGTCTCTATAAGTAGTATTTTTATATAGTAAAAAATAGAGTTATTTTTATAGTTATATATTTACTATTATTATATATAAACTCTACTAATAGTAGCTAAGTTATTTAGTTATTCTATTTTATACTATAAAAAACATATAAGTACTATTTAAATATTTAGTTTTATTATTTAGTTTATTTATCTATTTATAAATGTAAAGCTAATAATAATACTTATTTTATATTTAGATAGTAATAGAAAAAAGCCTATTACTTTAATTTTAGTAATAGTTTTTTATTTAAAATAACTTTTATTAAAATACTATATAAATATACTACTTTTTATAACTAAACTTCTATTAAATTTCTTCTTTCTTAGTCTATCTTTATAGGTATATAGTAGGATATTTTAGTTAATTAATAGATAACTACTAGTATAGTATTATATATCTAACCTAACTATTTAAATAAAGGAAAATCTATTATAAAGTCTATAGTAACTTTTTACTAAAGCCTAGAAGGCGCTAATAGTAGCTATAGTAGTTTATATAGTTTATACTACTTTATAATTACTATTTAGTATCTAACATAGTTATATATATAGTTTTTTACCTTTTTATTTATAGCTTACTGGTAGTAGTACTATTTAAGTTTTTTTAGCATCTTTTTAGTATTAAAATAGCTCCCTAAAAAGTTATTATAGTATTCTATAAGTACTTTTCTTTTTAATTCTACGTTTTTATCTATAATTTCTATTATAGTTCTACTTAGCGTATTTAGGCTTTTCCTATTACTATTACTTTTATTATTACTACTTAAGATAGAGGTTTTTTTTTTATTATTTATTAGAAATGTAAAGCTTTTTTTTACTTTAGTTTTAGTATAATAAAACTACCTAATATACTTTTTAGTATACTTATTTTACTTATATAGCTTTATACATTTTATTTATACTACTATTATTATTAGTAGCGCTATTAAGCTAAAAAATAAGTTTTATAAAAAAGCTATAAAAGCTTTTTTATATAACTTTTTTTTCTCTCTACGTTCTATATATAGTTTAGGCGTTTAAAAAATTTATTAGTTAGATTTATTACGCTAGTTCTATAGACTATTATAAAGTTAAACTAGTAAAAATATATATAAGCTTATACTTAATAGTAGTTTAGAATTTTTATATTTATTAACTATTTTAAATTATTATAGTTAGTTAATACTTTAAAATATTACTTATTTAAGTAGTAGCGCTAGTATTTAAGGCTTAAAACTATTATTAAAAGTTTTTAGTTATATATATTATAATTATACTTTATAAAAATAAGTTTACGTAAGTAAAAGTTAATAAGTTTTTATTATAACCTTTTTTTCTTTTTTAAAATAAGTTAGAATAGTATTTTTTTAAGTACACTTTTAAAGGTATCTATTTTTACTTAAGTTTTATATTTTAGTATAAAATAATAAAGTATTAGTATTTTTTTAAAAGATTTCTTTAGATTATTAAAAGCCTTTCTAGCTACTTACTTAGCATTTTCTATAATATTTAGTAGCTAGTTTTTTTTATTTTAGAAAGCCCTTTTTTTTCTAGCGCTTTTAGGTACTTTTTAAGTTAACTTAGTTAAAAGTAGCGCTTTTTATAAAAAGTTTTTTATAAATCTTTTATAATAGTTTATAAAACTAATAAAAACTTAAACTTCTTTTACTATAGTAGGTATTAGCTATTTCTAAATTAATTTTACTTAATTAGTATTAATTATAATCTTTTTTAGTAATACTATATATTTTAAGTACTTAGTAGTTATAGTATACTATTTACACTTTAATAGTTTAATATATAGCTTTACTTAAATTAACTTTTTTAATATTTTTTATATATATTCTATATACTTTTTTTTATTATTTAAAAAAATTAGAATATTATTAAGGTAGATAATATAGTATATATTAACTAATCTAATAAGAATTTATCTTATTAAAGTCTAAAACTAGGCTAAAGCGTTTATTAGGCTAAAAAGTATTACTATATATTTATAGTGTCTATATTAGGTATAGAAAGCTATTTTCTACTTATCTTTTTTCTTAATATAGACTTTATAGTAGGCCTTATAAATATTTAGCTTTATAAAGATTTTTATACGTAATAGCTAGTTAAGAAATTCTAGTATTAAAAAAAAAATGCGTAGTTTTTTATTATTACTTTATTTAAACCTTTATAGTTTATATAAAGCTATAATATACTATTTTTTTTTTATAAATAAAATTAAGGCCCTAGTAGGGGAGGTTAACTTTTATATTTATCCTTTGCTTATATATTTATTAATATATTTTTAAAAAGTATTAAGTTTACTAGTAGATAAGTTATATAATAATATATATAGGATTTTTTCCCTATATATAAAGTTTATAGCTAGATTATTTATACTATAGTTTACTAAAAACTTTACTTCTTTTTTTAATCCTACTTCTATAAAGTTATAGTAGTGTTTAGGTATTTAGATACTATTAGGCTTAGTTTTACTATTTTCTATTAGCTTAAATATATATATATATATATACTTTTATTAATATAGTTTAAATTATATAGTTAAAGGCCTATACGTCTTTAAAAATAACTACGCTATATTTTTTTTTAAATAAGCTAAACTTATTTTAAATAGTACTTTTTATAAAGCTAAGTTAATATAAAGTTATTTTTAGTTTATCTAAAGTAAGTTAAAGTAAATATTATATTTTTTTAGGTCTATTACTACTACTAGTATAAAGTAGTTTTACTTTTTATTTTTTAAGTGTTAAAGAAAATATAGAGTAAAAATTAAATACTAAGTATAAAATAAGAGTTAATTATACTATCTATTCTAAGATATAAAAGAAATAGTCTTATATATAAAAGAAATATACTAGGGTAATAGTAAGTCCTACTCTAAGCTAGTTTTAGTTATTATATTAGTAATTCTTAGATATTTAGTAATCTAAAAGGTCTATAAGGTAGTAGTTTTATATAACACACCTCTTTAGGTTATAAAAACCTTTCTTAAACTAATTATAAAGCTATAAGATACTACCTAATTTACTTCTTTTTAAATAAGTATATTAATATATTAGTTCTATTATAAAATGTTAGGTAAATCTTAGTTTTACGTTTAGGTTTAGCGCTAGATTATTATTATTTTAGTCCTAGTCCTAGCGGCACGTTATTATTTTAGTTTTTACCCTATATATAAATAACCTTTTTTTTTTACTTTTATATATTTTTTTTTCTTCTACCTACGCTAAAAGCGTTATAAAATAGCTTCTATAAGTTTTTTATCTACTAATTTATATTTATTTTAGGTTACTAATTATTTATAGCTTACGTATAGTAGCTTAAAAAAATAGTCTAATAAAGCGCCTTTATTTACTAGTAGTAGATCTACTATAGTTTTAAAAGGTAAGGCCCCTACGCTGCCTAATCCCCTACTTAAGCTAAAAGACTAAACTAAGTAGTAACTAAGTACTTATACTATCCTTCTTAATAGTAATTCTATATTCTAAACACTTATACTAATCTTATCTATGCGTAGCGTTACTATTATTATTATATTAAAATTAACTTTATATTTAAAGTTTACTACTTTTTAAAATAACGTTTATACTATAATATCTAAACATAATAAATCTCTTTTTTATTCGCGTAGTTATTCTTTTAGTTATACCTAATTAGCTTTTAAATTACTTATTATAGAAAGTAGTAGTATTACTTTAGGATTTAAAAATATTAATAGTTTTTTTAATTTTAATAATCTTTCTATATAAGTACTTTTTACTTCTAAGCTATAGGCTAAATCTACGTTTACTTTCTTAAAACTAAGTAATAAAGCTTCTTATGCTCCTAAACTTATAGCTAAAGCTATATTAAGTTTTAAAAATTCTAATAATTTTTAGCTTTTAGGTTTTATTATTAAATTTAGTTTTTTTTTCTATAATTTTAAAATTAGAAAGCGTTTTACTTTTATATTAGATAAATAATTAATTACTATATTAAGATACAAAATTATTAGTTTAGAGGTGTATACCTCTAGGGTAATTACTAATATTTACCTTTTTAGGGTGCTTAAATATATAAAAAAAATATAATTAGCTTTTATTTCTATATTATTATTTTTAATTAGTATAAAAATAGTATTAAATTATTTTTTAAAATTATTATAACGTTTAAAGACACGCCTAAATATATATTAAAACTAGTTTATAAGTATTTTAAGGTTGTACCTAGCGCCCTATTTTTAAAAAGTTATAGTTAGAATCTCCTATTATTTTTATAGACTCTTTAGATACTTAAAAATAGGATTATAAATAAAAAGGGCTTAATTCCTTTTAATTTAGCTACTATTTTTACCTATAGTTTTATACTAAAGAATTATAAAATAAGGATTTCTTATTACTTTTTTACTACTACTAAATAGAAACTTACTTCTTAGTAGTATTTAAAGCTTCTTTCTTATAGTAAAGTATCTATTTTTTATATTAGTTAATATAAACCTAGGATTTAGAACTAATTACTTAGTATTTTTACTTAAAATAAATATAATTTAAGAATTAGTAATAAGATCTCTAAGGGATATAAGAACTATTTACCTTCTAAAAACTTATTAACTAATTTAGATACTAAAATTATAACTCTTCTACCTAGTAATACTAATACTTTTAAAGATTTCTTAAAAGCTTTTATTTCTATTCCTAAACTAACTAAATTAAGCTTTAATTATACTTTTATTAATTTTACTATTAAAATAACTACTAATTTTAACGTTTTAAATTCTACTATAATATTATTTTCTTAGGTAATTTTATATAGTTTTACTAAAGATTATACTTATTATAATAAACTAATTAAGTGTAGTTTTACTACTTAAAATTTTTTAGAGGTTTATAGATAGTTTAGCGTTAATACTTTTAAGTTTAGTCCTAAGTCGCCCACTATTTCTATTAATTCTACTAATCTACCTATAACTAATAATACTATCCTAGTTCTAAATAATAATTTAGCTGCTATTCTTTCTATTAAAGGTAATAAAAAAACTAGTAATTTAGATTTAGGACCTAAAAATTTCTTCCCCTACCTTTTTTATTTAACTTATAGTATTTCTAGTAAGAGTAACTATTAATATCTAAAATAACTTTTATTTAATTATTATAGTAATTATTTTTATCTTTAAAAGTATATTACTACGTAAGTTTTATTATTAGTTTTTCTTATTTATTAAACTATTTTTTTAACTATTTTCTAAACTTTATATACTTTATAGTCTAATTTAGGCCTATATTAAAATATATTAGAAAAAGGGTAAAGCTTTAAATAGTTAAATGTTTACTAAATATTAATTTTTTTAATAGACTTTAAAAACTAAGCTTAGTTATATTAGTAGAG
Source organism: Periconia macrospinosa (assembly GCA_003073855.1). Taxonomy (NCBI): domain Eukaryota; kingdom Fungi; phylum Ascomycota; class Dothideomycetes; order Pleosporales; family Periconiaceae; genus Periconia; species Periconia macrospinosa. Next base: position 16,669 of record KZ805747.1, read on the forward strand.
GTTATTCTTTTTTACCTACTACTACTACCTAGAACACTAAATATAATGCTATATTTCTAGATAGTATTAATAAATTAGTTACTAAATCTTCTACCCTAACTTTTTTTAGCTTTATCTTAGGTTATAAACGTAAAGCTTTTAACTTTAGTAGTTCTAAATATAATAAGTAAGTTTAAGAAAACTTTAACTTTTTTTATTATTAAATTACTAGTAGTTATAAGTATAGTCTATAATTAGAAGATAACTTTAGCCTTTCTAATTCTAATTCTATTACTATAACTATTTATAAGTATTATAATATAATTTATTATACTTTTTTTAATCTTTTTAACTATAATAAGTTTAATAATTATATAGAGAAAGTTTACTTTAGTTACTTTTTTAAGTAATTTATAGTTCTTTTAGTAGATTCTTATTAGGTTTTTTAGAGTTAGATTTTAAATTTATAATACTTTAGTTTTATTTTTAAAGTAGTGTTTTACCCTTTAGGGCATAGTTTAGTTTAGGTTTACTACCTAAGTTAAGTTTTTCCCTAAAAATGCTAGTTTATTAATAGAAAAATAGTTCTATATTTATTATTTAGTTTTTAAATAATTTATTATTTTATATTTTAGAAATTTATTAGGTTAATAAAACGCTTAAACTACTAACTAAATAGGTTTTTTATTAATCTATTAGCTAGTATTACGCTTATTTTAAGGTACGTTACTTTAAATAATCCCTATTTATATTATTCTTTTAGCTATATATTATAGATATTAATATATTTTAATTTTATTATTACTTTTTTATTTTCTAAAATAATTAGATAAATAGTTTACTAATTATTATATATAAAGTCCGGGGGGAGTTGGCGCAGCGGTCAAGCGTCAATAGTAGTTAATTTTCCCTAAGTTCCCTTAAGGTAGAAAAGTACACAGGTAGGTAACTATAAGCGAGGAGTGGCGACCCTTATTATTAGTCTATACCTACTAGAGGAAATCTACTAAAGGGTAGAGCTTAGACGTAGTTAATAATAGGTTCGATTCCTATCCCCCCCACCTTTCTACGGCCGCTTTTTCGTGATCTTTTAGTATTATTAGGTAGAGGTTTTTATCCTGTACATAAAAAGGTTACCTTGTAATGCCTATTTTTAGGATAAGAAATTTTAGAAGGTCTTTAACAATTTTAGTAACGGGTACTCTTATCCTATATAGTAGCTATCTATACAGACAATATATATAGCGAAGAATAAAAAGACATTAAACATATATAAAGTCCTAACTAAACTACTCCGCAATTTTTAATTCTATAAGAAACTTTTATAGTTTTATTACTTTCTTTACTAGATTTAAATTAGCTAGTAATTTAGCCTCTATTATAGAGGTAGTTACTATTAGTTATTAACTAGATTACTATATAATTACACCTCTATATAGTATAATTATAAATCTTTATATTAATTACCTTATTTTAATATAGTCCGTAAAAGAGGCGTTACCTACTATAAATAACTAAGGTCTAGCGTAATTTCTATACGCTATTCTATAGTATCTAGTTTTATCTAAGTAAACTATAGCTTTTTTTACTACTATAATATAGCTTTTATTTAGATTTATTAAAAACTATAATAGTTTTAACGCTAAGTACGCTATGTCTAGGCGTATAGTAATTACTATATATATAATTAATCCTATTATTTTTTAGTAAAATTTAATTTACTTTTTAATAGTAATTTCTATTAACTTAACTAGTTATCCTAATAGTAATAGTGTATTTAGGTATTTTTTATTATTTACTAGGCTAAATTTAGAGGTAATTTTAGCTATATATTTATTATAAATAAGTATAATTATCTATTTTTTTTAGTTTTTTAGAATTCTAATTCCTAAGAACTATTTTACTAGTCTATAGTTAGCTAGTTAGTAAGTTTTTTTTAACTTTTCTATTTTTAATTTCGCCGCTAACTTTTAGCTTTATATATATATATAAATTATATTATTAATATAAAAAAGTACTATTTCTAATTAATCTTTATTAAAAAATAAGTATAGTTCTTTAACTAAAGTAGTTAAACTAAGTTAATAAAGCGTTTTTAAAAATTTTTTATACTAAAAAAGTAGTAAATTTTATAAACTATATAGCGCTTTAGAGAGTAAAACGTCTATTCCTTTAGTCTAGAAACTTTCTAGCATTTAATATATAATAGTTAGTTTACTATTTCTTCTTATATTTAGAAAGGCGCCTTTAATATTATATTAATCTATTTCTATATTTTTTTTAGCTATAATTACTATTACTATTTTTAGTAATTTTACTACTAGCGTAGTTATATATATAAACTAGATTCTATCTATATTTTAAAGGTTACCCTATATAATAATTTATGCTTTATACTTTAGAAAATTCCTATCCTAATTAAATTTATATATAAAAACCTATTTTAATAGTAATAGATTTAAGTTTTTATTATATAGTACTACTACTTAGGTATTATATATCTATTAGTTTTTAATTTTTTTTTCTACTACTTTTATAAATTCTAGATATATTTTATATATTAATAGGTTAGTCTATTTTTTTAGTAGTTTAGGTAAGTTATTTTTTTTTAGAGTTACTAAATATTTAGCCTTTTTTTTAGGTAGTAGCGCAAACACTACTACTGCGATTATTATATATATTATTAATAAATTCCTAGAATCTAGCTTTATTTTACTATTTAGTTAGCTTATAATAATATTAAATACTTATATAAAGTCTATTTAGAAATTAGCATCTAGCGTATATAACGCTATATAAATTCTACCTAGTCTATTATTTAGGTCTTTTTTACGCTATCTATAACTTAACCTAACTAGTAAACTATATATTTTTTTAGTATATTTTTATTTTAGTTTTACTACTTTGCTTAGTAACTAAAAAGCTTATTTATTAGTTTAAAAAGTAGTTTAAAATAAATCTCCTAATCTAGCTCTTTAAGGTTCTATTTTTTTAGTTACTAAATTACCTACTTTTTTAGTAAAGTATACTTTCTAAAAGCTTTTTAAATTTAATTAATTATTTTAGTTATTATTTTAACTAGGCTCTAGTATAGCTTTTAGTAAAAATAGACCTATTTTTTTACTTTATAGTATAACGTCACCGGCATGCGAGTTAATTAGGTAAGCGAGTCAATCACCTTTTTTACTAATAAAAAAAAGCCGTGCGTAACCGTGCATCTCCTTTATTATACTATAATAAATTCTAAAACTTTTATATATTATAAATATTATTATAAATAATCTAGATTTAAATTTTTAGAAATATTAACTAAGTGGTTCTAGAGATATAACGTAACCAGCATACGAGTTAATTAGGCATACGAGTTAATTACTCTACCAAGACCCTACTAAAATATATTATTATTAATAGTATAACGCGATGGCTTAATAACCTTAATAGCTACTAGAGTTAAAAAAAGCTAGAATACAGCTTACGCTTTAGGCTATTAAATAAAACGTAACATTATTACAGCAACGCGCTGCAGCTATCTATAACGTCCCTTAATTAATAATTAGTAATTAACGCACTAGAAAGACCTTTTAACGTAATTGCACGCCTAACTTAATAAAGCTTACCTTTTATAAAGAAGGAGTAATTTTCTAGGAGCTACTTAACTAGGACGAGCAAGGATTCCTACTTCAGCTTACGGATATCTAATCTATAGCTAATTCCTTACTAGCTAAACGTAACTAAAACCTAGTAGGTAAGAAGTAGGCCTTAGCGTATATTAAGCGCTATAATAAGCTTAAAGTAGTTTCTATTTAAAAGTACAACTATAAGAGAGCGAAATATAAGAATCTAAGGCTTATCTAAGATTAGTTCTGTCGTGTAAAGAATACTAAAGCTAAGCATAGTATTCTTAATAAGGATACGTATAACTTTAACGAGTTAGGCTTTATAATAGGTATAATATTAATAGGGAGTATTATTACCTTATCTAAGTATTAAGAGAAAGTAAAGCTCCTCTAGTAGGGCAACTAAAAGTAGGTTACTATAATTTAAAACGTTAACGCAACTAGATAAGTAATCCTACCCTTTTTTATCTTTAGAGGTAAGCACTACCTATCTATATAGTATAAAGAAAATTAACTACCCCCTAAATAGGTAATAAAGCTTTCTAAGAACGGTTAAATAATAAATAAGCTTACCCTAGCGTAGTTAAAGCACTTTAATAAATATACTATAAGGCGTACAGTTAGTACAGCGTAGCTACTTATTCTTAATAGCTATAAAAGCTACTACTCTTTTAAATTTAAGTAATACTATAAGAAACATAATATTGTTACCTTATATATGCCCCTATACTTATTATATCTCCTACAGCTGCTTAACGTTAGTTGTTTTACACTTTTAAAAAAGGCCTATAGGCGCTAAGCTAAGTAGCTAATACGCAACTACATTACCTATATTATAAAACTTAAGTTCTTACTATACTTTATTACTACTTTTTATAATTCCTTTACTAAGAGTAATATATAAGGAGGCTTTAGAGGCGCTAGGCTAGTCCTATTTAACCTAGAAGCTATAATATTAAAGCTTAATATAAGGTTAAGAACGCTAACACTA
>KZ805748.1:0-21132 GCA_003073855.1 Periconia macrospinosa
TGGTCTTGGTTTGACCTCTAGACCAGACCAACTGTTTTGGTCTGGTCTGGTTTGACCTCTAGACCAGACCAGACCAGACCATTCCGATCACTGGGCATGATTAGTCTCGTAATACGCTTCGAAGAGGTCTCTGCGGGGACATACCGCTTTCTTCCACCCTTTCACTGAATAATCCCCATCATCCTTAATGTCGTCATCATCATCGGGATCGGCGTCGACAAGGGTCAGAAAACCCCAGGTGCCGTGCGAATAGTGGACTTTCTTCTTCTTTTCCTTCGGCTTCCCATCGGAAGTCGTTTCCTGCTCAGGCTCAGGCTCCAGAATTTTTTGGTTGCGTTCATGGAACTTATAGGGACCCTTGATCTCGATGTTGTTCTCTTTTGCGATCCGTCCAACCTTCGGCACCCACTTCGTCTCCCCGTGATGGTCACCACCTATATTGATCCACGACCTGGCAAACTCAACGAACATGGCGAGAACTATTGAAATATTTCTGAGTCCACCCGTACTATGCTGATAGGGCTTGAGTAGCCGGTGATCCCCTAAAATTTGGAGACCGGTCAGGAGAGCTCTGCCAACAAGGGCAATCGTTTCTGCGTATCCGCGACTGTCATCGCCCTCTGGGAGATGGTTAGTATAAATTGATGGAAGCAAAATCGGTACAATGACTCACGAAACCAGATACCAATGTAGTCCAACTGCAAGAACATAGATATGCCTTCAAGATGGGCCCATACACCATATGGGGACACGGTCCTCTTTGAAACCTCCTTATTGAAGTCTTTGAGCTGTGACGCATTAGCGAATAGTCTGCAAGACACTCTGACCCGTCTCCGCATTCAGCCTACCCAATTGTCAACCACCTCGTTGATGCCCCACGCGGTGTAATCATTGTACATGTATACCCCGTGCGCATCCTGATCACGATTGAAAGCCTGCTTTTCCAACTGTTGTTACATCTTCAAGCCTGCCTCAGATACAACCCAAGTCCATCCAGGGCGATCATTAGCTGGGTCTTTACAGACGCAGTCTGCGGCACACCTATCACGCTTCTCGTCTTCTTCATCTTCATCTTCATCTTCATCTTCATTCTCGTCTTCTTCTTCATCATCTTCGTCTTCATTTTCGTCTTCTTCATCTTGATCTTCATCTTCATTCTCATATTCTTTATCAAGCCTCTCGGCTTCAACGTCCCAATGAGGTCGACAGACACAAATAAACTTTAGTTGCGTGACTGTGTTGTTCTACAATAGACCCTCAGTACTCAAAGTGGAGCATGTAAGCGGTGTATGAAGACCTTACATTCAAATAGTCCTCTCTCTCAGAAGCAGCATCATTCGGTCTCGGACTGGCTGCATCAGCGCCATTCGTATTAGTGGTCACCATTGAAGCTCCGGTAGCTTTCACTTTGCCTTTGGAAGATCTTTTGGGCACCAACATTTCAGCGTTGGGGTCGGCTTCGGTCAGAGTGCGCTTTGGTCTAGGCATGGCGTAGCTGTTATCGTTTAACTAATTGATGAATGCTGTGGCATTTACTTCGGGGATGAAGTGCGCGGGTAGTTCTCATTTGGAAATCGGATCGGCAATAGTGTTTCGCCGAAGGACGCGTCTTGCATAGCACATAGACGCGTCGCCCAACCCACCAAAATATCGCCCTTTATAATCAGCATCACAACGCATACAAATTAGTGCTATAGACAATGCCCTTGACTACCTAGGTATTTATCCTATTCTTCATCTTCTTCACAGTGCGCGAGTTGTGCCCTGCTTTGCGTGCAGTATGTCATTTCTTTACTAACCTGACTTGGTTAGCGTAATTCTGTCGAGGGACCTGGTCATGTGATTTAGTCTATGTCATTCTAAAAGGAGTATTAGCATAACATTTCTACAACAACAACTACCAACCAAAAGTGAAAGATTCAATAAAATTTTGGCACTTTCAAATGATTGAAATGTTTTTGTACCTGGGGTACTAAGCTGGGTCGGGGGAAACAGGTAGGCATTGCGCTTGAATTCTTAGGATCGATACTGCGGCCCTCGTAGTGGCGAGCTGAGCATGATGTCCCGTTGCGGCTGAGGAAGAGGCGGTAGCTTTATGTTAAGCTTGATATAATTAGAATCCTAACTGCTTCTAACACCTGAATGTCAGCTACGGGTGGTTCTTATAGCTTGAATTTTCCACTAAAGGTGGATTAAGCATTAGAGACTTACGAACTTCCCTTTCAAACTTTAGTTACTTTCTTATAAATTCTGTTGCATACCCTCCTTCCCAAAAGGCTACCTCTTTGGTATCTATTTAAAACAATCTTAAAAACTTAAAAATCCCGCACCAATGTTCCTCCTCCTCCTCGCCTTCGCCGCTCTTACACACCCCGTCCTATCCCAAGACGGGAGTGGACTCCCTACATGCGCGGTCCGTTTTACCTGCATTATTCCCTCCAATCTGCCACCACCCACGCTGACTGATCTCGATAGCAAACTTGCGCCGCGGGATCTATCGGCGCAACCGGCTGCGTACCCACAGATTCCCACTGCATTTGCACCTCATCGATCTTCTTTGCGCAGTTTGGCACTTGTATTAGCACCGCATGCTCGCCCTCGGATCAGGCGGCCGCTGTTAACTTTACTGAGTCTTTCTGCAGCCGTAATGGCGTCACGATTATGATGCCTGGTTGTGCCGTACAGTGATATCATTAGTAATGTTTCGTTATTCTCTTTGTTTGCTTAGAGCTAAAAATACATTAATGATTTTGCTTTGACTGATAAAAACGTCTGTCCGTTCTCTCGATAGTGAAGGAAACTCGAAAATTTCCTAACCTAACTCTAAGCACATAGGATTGCTCAATGCTATCATTGTGCTCAATCAGCAACACCTAGGCTAGTCTGAAGACCAGCACCCAAAGGATCTGGTAGATGCTCATAGTATTCCATAAATCCCAGTGAGTCAACGCCTCGATCTCGCTCTCTTAAGTCGAGCAAATGTCCTGTAGGGTTTTTTTTTCCTCCCTCATCCTCTTTGGCAACAAGTTTCGAATCCCCGAAAATATCTTTCTTATCAGTCTTTAATCTCTACGACTTTTGTGGCGTAATAATAATCTTTAGTACGCTTACAGTAGCTACCGTGCAGCTGATATGGCTATTTGCACGGAGAAGAGATGAGATATATTCTGTTTTTTATATTACGGCTTGGATTCACTGGCTCTTCATTCTTCCTGAGTGGATGCTCATTTTATCCTCTTTTCTTGTTGGTATGATTAGGGACGTTAGCTTAGAATTGAAAATTCTGGGGTATGGGACTGCTCCTATGGCTAGCTTGTTCCTCTTGTACATGGCTGTGGAATGGAAACGTGAGAGAAAGTATGAAAAGGCATCGGCCAAGAGCCGAGGTAACTCGAAAGAGCATGCATGAGAAGTTCAAGTTTGGGTACAACATTCTGTTCCATGCCTCACAATCCTTATTATGCCCTTTTGCCAGGCCGAACCGTATTTGCTTGCTTCGCCCAATGCCAGATATGATCGACACTGCATTTATACGATTCCAGCTCTTCAATGATTTCTGCAAGAGTTAGGGAATAAGAGTTATATATATAAGGCTTTATCCTACGTATAGAGATTTCGAGACGAGGTGGTATTGTTGGAGTGACCATCATAATCTTGTGAAGGATGGAGGGTGTGATGATGAGAAGCAGTTTGAAAAAGAAGTATCGCATTTTTGAAACTCCGTTAACGACATTGCGTTCCAACCTCCTCAACCTTAAAGTAATGCCTCTGCTAAGTTTGCACATATAGCATCGCACCTTAGAACCCCCACCCTCGACCAACCTCGAACACAGCCATAAGCCCATAATGATCCGTAACCCAAACCCTCCTCCTCGCTCCTCGCTGCGCACCGTCCCTTTCCTCTCCCCCACCCCTCCTTCTAACATCAACAACCACTCCAATCCCAATCCTTCCCACACTGTCAACCTCCAGTAACCTCGCCTCATCTCGTTCTCCTTCAATACCCCCATCGCCCTGCCCTCCGTCTGACCAAAAAACGACCTTATCCAACCTACTAACCCCGAACCGCTCCCTCGCCCTCCTAGAGCTCTGAAATCCCCATGTCGCACCTTCTTCCGCCCCCTCTACACATCCTCTTACAAGATATGCGTCCGTGAAGCCGTGGGTTTGAGGGGCTGTGGCATCGCGGGGACGCGTTGCGTTTGTGTCGCCTGCGATGATAGACGCTCGGATCGCTGGTGGGGTGGCGGAGGACGAGAGGGAGAGCGAAGTGATAAGTGAGGGAGTATTGGCGGAAGGAGGGGGATGGGGAATGAGATGGGACGTCAGACCATGCCATTGGACGGGGCGGAGGGGGCCGCTGAGCGAGTCGAGATGCACGTTGCAGAGCCTCAACACATTGACTTGCCCCTCTTCTTGGCCACCATCTCCGTTTTCCCTGGATCTAGACATCCGAATGTCGCAGAACAGCGCACTCCGCCCAAACTCACTAACCAACTTCATCCTCCCCACGCCCTCGACCTTCAGCCTTCGATCAACCAGCGTGACTTGTCCGTACGGCGCCCTTGCGCCCCAGGCCGCGCTCTGTGTGCTCACGTCCGTGAGGTGGAATCGCGATTGGATCCAAGGTGCGGCGCAGATTTGCGCGAGGTCGGAGGGCGTTTCGTCGTCGTCATCATCTTCATACCCCTCCTCGACTTCGTCGTCTTCCTCTTCGTTCTCGGTCAATACCGTGGAGTGGGAGTGGGACGTATACAGCGTTTCTGGGAGAGAAGACGGAGACGATTCGTCCATGCATTCCTGCAAAAAAATGACGATGGCTGTGGAAGATGGGAGGTGCGAAACTAATTGCTCGAGATAGGAGAGTGCGGCGGCCATGCGGCTGCGAGGGTAAGGGGCGCCGAAGTCGATGTTCCATGTTAGGAGAGTGAGGTTTGTCAAGGGTGTCGTTCCTGAGGTTTGCGATGATGATGGAAGCGGTAACGTAGAGGAAAGCCAACCTGGCGTAGTTGTATCAAAAGTGTAATACGGTTGCGGGATTGGGATGTACGTGTTTTGACGGGCGTAGAGGGACGCATGGGTTGATGGCGACACCATTCTTTGGTCTTTTTTTCTGCTTTATTTAATTCTTAGAGTGTTGCTTGCAGCAGTTCTACAGTCTTTGGTATGTTTGTTTTAATACGACGTAATAGTGGTGTATACGCAACATTGAAGCATACTATAAGCGTCTAGGCAACCATCTCGTCATCCCGTCTCGTCTATCTCTTAGCCCCACTTCATGGTGTCAGCAATTAATACCGTAACCAGAACGTTATCTAAACGTCGTCCCGATTCAAATGTTCTTAACTACCCGCCTACTGGACAGAGTATATTATTATCTAAAGTTATCTCTTTTTCCTTTGCGGTGTTTGTATGCAGAGAGCACTGAGGCATCTAATGCTCGCTCGCTGCACGTCTACCTGTTTCACCGCCCTTTCCTATTCCCCGAGGCGTGGGTCGCGACTAATTCAATATCTATTTTACTTTTTCGCGCGGCTTGAAATATCGCTAGGCTAATAGAGTATTCTTCTGGAGATGGCCGCTCTTTTCTTCCATTGGCTTGGTTGGAACGATATATTAAGGGAAGTGGTGAATATGTAGGTCAATCAAATAAGGAAGGTACTTCACATTGTAAGCATCCATGTATCATTTTGGCCCCTACCCCCGCGTTTCCCCCCACCTTGAGACGGCCTGCTTATGTCAGGGCGTGGGACTGGACTTGCATGCATGTCAAAGAGGGACTACGGGGGTGCAACTGACTCTTCAAAAAGGGGAAGAGAAAAAAAATTTGAAAGCAAGGATTCTTCCGCGCGGGAAGACGCAGATCCGTGCCGTACAAGCACTTTGAGTCTTTAGTGCCACTACGTGGAATTCATGGTAGGGTGGTGGCGCTTGAGATGCTAGTCGTGTCAACGGTTCTTAGCTCCTATACGTAGTTATTTCTGTGCATTGGCCAGTTACACGGGTATGTCGCAATACGAGCCGCTTCGCCGATCAGAAAATGTTCCGAGTACGAGTACGAGGCTACCACCAACGAGGAGACTGGCAGGTATACAGCTGGCCTGCTGATCATTTGCATTAGTTTGCAGGAGCTGAGTTTTGCAATAAAGTGTATTTTCTTGGTGCCTGTTGATCGTCATTCCCCAAGCGAAGGAATGACTGACGTGTGTTTATTTTTTTTTTTTCTTTTTATTTTCAATTACTTGTTTTCATCATTTTGCATCTATTATTGTTTTTATATTTTGGCATTTTATTTTATTACCTCTTAGGTATCTTGCGTGATGTGCATAAAAATTGCAAAAACCCCCAAATTATAACACTTTGTTGTCAGGTGACCCGCCATTCTAGTCATATTTAGTTTATCAATATATATGCGTGTATTCTTTCTGGAACAAAACTGCTCGTGCCAACACACTACGCACGTATCCCAACCCCCCCCTAAAGAAATTCAAAAATAGAAACCACACACTGCTCTCGTGTACAATTCGTACACCTCGGTACCCTTAGTTGTAGCAATTGCTTAAATCAAAACACTGGCTGATTATTTGCTCATCCCAAATCCCACCGCAGCAAAGTCCTGACATCATGCCACAATCACTCTCGCTGCTCAGCGCTGTGTCACTTCTCCATCTTGGCGCCTTGACATTCGCTCACAGCGCAAGCGGAGGTGAAACTGCAGCGCAGCAGCAGCAGCCACGACACATGCTCGAGGAGATACAAGGTTACGCCGCACCGCATTTTCAACGAAGAGATTGGTCGACGCCCGATGTGGACACGCGCGACAAGAAACACTTGAGATGCGGGCCAGGTGTCGGCTTCTGTGCCCCGGGTGACTGGTATGATTCTAGAAAACAAACCATCGGATCGATCACGAAGGCTGACTGGGTGGTACAGTTGTTCACACTCAGGCTACTGCGGACGGGGGTTCCGACATTGCGAGAGCCCCAATTGCCAGATCAACTATTCAGACAGCTGCGACTCATCCAAGAAGCCCTTGGGTGAGCCGACGCTCAACGTGTCCCGGCCACTCATCGGTAATGTAACCTACGACAGCGCGGGAATCCAGAACTGCAAGATCCCCGGCACAATCGCCCTGACCTTTGATGACGGGCCTTACAACTACACGTCACACGTCCTCGACGCACTCGCGTCATACGGGGCCAAAGCCACCTTCTTCATCACCGGAAATAACCTGGGCAAAGGCCAGATCGATATCGAGGAGACGGGATGGCCGGCTATCCTCCGTCGCATGCATGCCGAGGGACATCAGGTACGTACACACATACCTACTCGTCATATCTCGTTTTAATTGACTCGCTAAAATCGTTGTTGTAGATAGCTGGACATAGCTGGGGTCATCAGAATATGAGCTCGCTCAACGAGACGGAAATGGTGAATCAGGTGCATTATCTCGAGATGGCGATTCGGAATGTGATGGGGTTTATTCCTACGTACTTCCGTCCCCCGTTCGATGATTGTACGAGCGACACATGCAAAAATGTGCTTAAGAGGATGGGATATCATATTAGTAAGTTTGTTCAAAGTTTGTAGACTACGAAAGATCGTGATTACTGATGCCCAACGTTTTCCAGCGTATCAAAACATTGTTAACAACGGTATACTCCCTTCACCGTGTTTCGCTAACACACGCTGTACCCTGACATTTTTTTAGACTGGGTAAACAGCGACGGCGTGAATATCCAAAATGCAAAGAACCTATTCCTAAACTCCATGCGTCAGACCAATCCCCGCGAGGTCGACTATATTTTCCTCTTGCACGATACGCACTACCAGACCAGTTGGTATGTATCCTCAACTCAACATGTGCGTTATCGTGACTAAGGGCCCGGCAGGAACTTGACGTCTTTTATGCTAGAGCACTTCCAGCTGTTCAATTACAGTCGCCTAGTCACCGTGGGCGAGTGTATGGGCGATCCGCCACAGAACTGGTACCGCACTGCTGGTGGTGCTCCCAATCGTACCCTTCTGGTAGGTCATCCGATCGAATCACGATGAATAGAACTGTTAACTAAGCATATTACAGTTGCATAAGAGTGGTGGGAGTACGCTTCAGTATAACGCGATGTTTTTCGTCTACAGTGCGGTGTTTCTCATTTTTGCGCAAGTCATAGCGAACATGTTACTATAGCTAGTTTTTCCCCAAACCTTAAAAACCCTTCATAAATCCGCAAACTTAATCAACGTCTGTTCCGTGTGTTGTTTCGTCGAATCCGTGACGCAGCCTTGATCGGCTCCATGACCCAACTCTCGCGAAAATCCCACGGATCATCCCCCTCGGACGTAAACCAAACCACCTCAAACCCCAACACCCGCTCCCCCTCGGGAAACACAAACCCCTCCATCTTCCCCTTATCCGCATTCCCAATGTAAAAAACATCAGACTCGGAAACAATCACCCGATGCCCCCTCTCCACAATCTCCCCCGACACGCCGTTATGCCATGTCTGTATAATCCAATCCTTCGATAACCGCACGTTTTTCCCCTCGTCCGTGAGCGGGTCGTCCCACAGAACGAGCGATTTGTTCGTGCGAGGGTGCAGGGTTTGAAGCCAGTGGAGAAACGACTCGAAGAGCTTGTTGTCGTCGGCCGTCTGCCAAATGTAGGCGACTTCGTCGCCGCCGAAGTGATGCAGCGGCGCCGACCCGAAATACCTATCAACCGTGGAAACCAAACTCGCAATGTGGTCGTACGTCTCGCTGTGCGTGATGTCGAGTTGCGCTTCTGGTTGTTTCGGATTCGGTCTACCTACCACCAAATGTTTCTTCCATAGTCCCCTATAAAAAAACCACCCGTCAGCGTTCTCATGTTTCCAGTGAAAAATCATTAAACGTGTAGTTTTAATAAAAAACGTACCAAATATCACAATGTCCAGGAACATCCGTCTCCGGATACACCAACACCCCCAACCTCCGTCCCCACTCCACCACCCTCGCGATATCCCCCGGTGAATAACACCTCGCACTACACCCATGTCTCAAACTCACATTCGTCAACCCAAGCCCCTCCTCCGGCCAATGCACAGGGAAACTCTCCGCGTCGTAGATGTGCCAGTGAAACACGTTGAAATTATATTGGTGCAGCACGGTTAGGAGGGAGAGGATGGCTTCCACGGGGAAGAATTTACGCCCGGTGTCGAGCATGAAACCTCGGTGGGGGTAGAGGTCGGGGGAGGTCATGTTTTTGGGGGGGATGGTGGATGGAGAGGGGAGGGATGGGGAGGGGGTGTGAAGGGGCAGCGGGGTTAGGGGGGGAAGGGGAGCTGCTCAGCCACAGTAGCTTCGAGGTGTGCTGCTAGCTGTTGGAACGCGCGTGGTGGGATAGGTGGGTAAGGTATCCCGTAAAGGGAGGGATTTATTATAGTTAACTGTTCGTAATTCTTAAAATAGAATTTACGTCACAAATTTTTCTTATTGGTAGAGGCTTTCAACGGACTAGGCCCAGAGAGAGAGAGAGGGTAGGTATAACGTTAGCACGTTGGTGACACAGCATACATGCTGTTTGATGACCGATTCGGGGGTTTCTTAGTAGTGTACAACCAAATGGGTAATTTGATCAATTGGGTACATCGGAATCTAGGGTTTGTTTTTTCTTTGATGGGGTTTTGCTTTTTTGGTTACGCGCAGGCAGGAATCACTCACCTCCAAGTCACTTGTGAGGCAGGTAGGTAGTTATAAGAAATGTCAATCTTCTCGCGTTTTTCAGAGTTTGAATATATGTATTGTAGCGAGAGAATTCTCTAGATCATAGATGTTTTGTCTAGCTAAAAAAAGATTTTTCATTAAGGCCATGTAGGCATCTATCTATCAATTTTTGTTTTTCTCTCTCTCTTTCCGCTCATAACATGAAAACTTTTATAGACAAACATCGATAACGATGCAACATGTACCAGAAACATCAAACATTCCGCCCAAGTTTTCAAAATATTAGTATGATAGTAGAGAGAAAAAAACAACATTAATGTTACCTTACCCACCACGCGTGTACCCCCACTTAACATTATCCTGATTCCACATAGAAAAGATAGGAATAACAATACTAAACACCGAAATCATAGGAAAAAACGGCAGATAAAACGGGATGTACGTCCACTCCAGACAAAACACGCATAGTAAGACGGGGAAGAGTAAGAAGGCGAGGAGGATGGCCCACGCGTAAGGGGTGAGTAGGCAGGAGATGACAGCGAGGGCGACACCAGCGGGCAGCGCGAGGGGCAAGATGAAGACCATGAAGAGTTCCGCGCCGAGGACGAAGAGAAGACGCACGTGGGTCCAGAAGGAGGCTTCGAAGGGGAGGACGTTGAGGTGCGCGAAGTGGCAGTGGATCAGGGAGTTTGTCCAGCGCCGGCGTTGGTCGAGGAGGACGGAGAGTTTGTCGGGGACGACGGTGGTGCATGTTGCGGCGCTGAAGTACTGGAGGCGGCAGTCGGATCCGAAGTAGCGGATCGCGAGGGTGGAGAGGTAGCGGTCTTCGCCGATGGAGAGGAGGTTGTGTTCGTGGAGGGTTTTCTCGTAGCTTCCCGCGTAGTCTTCGAGGAGGAGCGGGTGGAGCAGCGCGGGGCGGTTGTTGGGCCATTTGAGGCGGTAGATGGTGAAGCAGCCGCTGAGGACGAAGACGCTGCAGAGCACGCTTTCGACGGCTTTGAGCACCGCGTGCGTGAGCCAGTACTCGAAGACTTGGCTGCTCGCGACGAAGCTGCTCATGGCGTTCCCCACGCCCGTGTACCCGCACACCCCGACGAGTTTGGGGTCTTTTTGGAGGCGGTCGACGAGGTAGGAGATGCCCGTTCGGTCGACTTCGGTGTCGCAGTCGATGGCGAGCATGTACATGGCTTCCCGCGCGTCGAGGTTGAGGCAGTGGCGCATTTGGAACTCGATGGTTTCGAAGAGGGGGTTCCAGAAGCGACGGTAGTTGACGTAGTGGAAGAAGTTGTACGCGACGAGCTGCGAATCGCGTTTGCCGCGGTTTCCGGGTTTGGGCCAGTCGCGCTCGTCGGCGCGGCCGACTTTGATGACGATGACGTAGGGGACGCCGCGGTAGTGACCCGTGCAGGTGAAGGCGAGGTTCTCCGAGGCGCCGTGCGAGTCGAAGGACGTGTAGGCGTGGGCGCGGGATTCGATGCCGGCTTCGAGGTCGGCGGCGTGCGGGAAGATGTCTTCGAGGAGGATGCGGTAGGTTGGTTTTTGGCCTGCTGCTGCGACGGTGCCGTCGGCGACGATGAAGAGGAGTTTGCGTTTTTTGGCGTACGAGGAGCCGACGCACGATTCGATGGTTTTGCGGAGCGTGGCTTCGTCTTCGTTGTAGCAGGGGATTTGCATGACGAGGAGTGTGTTGTGTTCTTTGAAGGAGCGGCTTGTGTAGCGCACGCGCGCGACGCAGAAGAGGACCACGACCATGAAGAGCCCCCCGAGGCCCATGTAGACGTAGATGATGTCGCGTACCATGCTGCAGAAGGGGGAACTGTTGGAGATCATGCCGATTTGCACCTTGACGACGCAGCTGGCGATGGGTTGGATGATGAGGAAGTAGCATAAGACTGCGTAGATGGCGGCGAGGAGGAGGCAGAAGAGGACTTTTTGGCGGAACGCGAGGCGTTGGCGAAGGTCGTCCATCTTGAGGCATTTCTTGAGGAACCAGGACGGGATGTAGAAGGTGAAGCAGCGCGCGAGCCATTTCCAGAAGCCGCGGTACTTGCCTGGGTTGATGTGCTCGTCGGTTCGATGGGGTTTTTCCCAGGCGCGGAAGGCGAGGACTTGGGATTCGAGCGTCTTTCTGCGCTGCTTCTTCTGGAGCTTGCGGCGCTGTTTCTTGGTGCTGTCCAAACTAGTCGATGAAAGCACTTGCTGGCCGTCCAGGAGAACTTGCGGAGCCTCCTGCGGATTCGGAGTCACATCCCCGCTGGAATACACCACGGATCCATCGGTTACGTCGACGTCGGACTGGTATCCTCGTTGATCAGGATCGTAGTGCTCTGGCAAGTCGCCCGCGCGAAGAGCGTCGCCTTCGGCGTCGTCCTCACGCAAGTCTTGACTGTATCTGCCTAGAACCGAGGTGGGTCGAGTAGAAGCCGGAGTCGGAGTGCCAAAGCGCGGGGTGCCAAAGCGTGAATTGCCCATGCGAGGAGTGGGAAAGCCCGGAGTGGAAAGGCTCGGCAGGGCAAGGCTTGGAGCGGTAGAGGTTGGCACGAGGGGGATGGGTTCAAAGTACCCCCGTGGGCTGCTTCTGCTCATATGTGCCGACTCGGGCGTGCGGACGCCGGACACAAACGACGGGATCGACACGGTGGATTCGTGCTGCGAGATGGCATAGATAATTCTTTGGTCATTCTCATGATACGGACTAGGCATGTTCTCTTTGGGATCGTTGGGGAAGAGCGTAGTGTATATAACCCTCCACACGTCCTCCTCCGAGGGACTGTCTTGTGTGATCTTCGGCGAGCGGATTTTCTGCAAGAGAGTCTCGAGGCCGTTGATGGGCTCTTCAGTCTCGACGAGCCCCCGGTCACAGTGTGATTCCTCTTGTAAGTGGCGCGTGAACTTGCGACTGGAATCGAACTCCCGCGAGCAACTTGGACACGTGATAGGCAGGACATGGCAGCGGTACACATGTTGTCTGTACATACGCGGTCAGTCAGACTACAAGCGATGAATGGCAGGAGGACATACCTTAGACCGTGGATTGACGTCCATCCAGACATGAAACATGACTGTCTCTCCGCGTATTCCATTGGGTCGCGTTTAAGATACGGACACGCGAAGAGCTTGTCGGCCGGCCTCAGTCCACTCAAGCTTTCTGTGCTTGCGGCGGCATCTTGAGATACTATGCCGGTGGTAGGACGAGTAGGTCGCCAGTGATTTTCAGGGAATAGTTGAGAGGTCATTGGAGGACTGCAGTGCGATCGATCGATAGATCGATCTGATAAAGATTCCCGATGAGAATGTGCTAAGAATGACAACAATCTTCGACACAGGCTTTGAAACAGTAGCAACAAAGATGAAGTACTGCTTTTCGGTTGTCCTGGTATGGGCTGAGCTGGCCGCCTGTACCCTTATGAGTCAAATAAGAAGCCTGAGTAGCCTATAACAGCTCTCAAGGCACAGCGGTGTACAGAAAGTACAGATGCATCTTGTGAAGTTCCCTAATTCAGCACAGCCTACGCCATCCGATAGATTCATGTGCAAGACGTGGTTGATCAAAGCTCCAAGAATAGAGCATTATAGCTCTGCTATGGTCTAGGCATCCCACGTATAAACTCGCGTGTGCAATGACGCAACATTCGCCCTGAAACACAAAAACTTGTGAACGCAAATGAGAAGAATGGATCAGTTGATGTTGTTAGCTGTGGCGTGAGCCCAGGCGAGGCACTGCTTGCTCCTAGCATAGCTTGGGTTGCAGACAGAGCTATTGCGTGGTTTAGGCTCAAGTGCTCGCAACCTGTAGGAGTTCACGATTGCTGCACACAGCATGGTTCAGCCCCCGTAAGCTGCTGCAGCGCTCGGGGCTCTCGGGAACAATTAAGTAATAGGTAAGAAGCTTGTTACTCATCGAAAAGCAAGGACCCTACAATTGGAAAAAATATTTAGTAAAATGAAAAAAGAAAATAAAATACAAAAATGCCAAGATGGCGTATACACGTAGTTTCGCTACACTGTTGGCTACTCAGCGCACGAACAGCACACGTAGTCATTAGCTCGTATAACCTAACTTTTCTAGTATTAATCCCCTGCGTAACTCGTATAGGTAAGCGAGCATATTCTAAATATGTAATTGTGAAGTACATTTCACAAATACAAGTAGTCGTAACATTCAAAATTATTTCCATTGGAACTTGAGAATTATTGGGGGGGTACCTGGTTCTGTCATGGAAGAGAGAAGATGAAGTTATTAGAGTCGGATATTAGAATTCATTGGAACTCGATCAATCTTGATTTGATTGTATGATGATAGCCGCAGAAACAAGTTCTATATGCAATGTTGTGACCCCGATCCGGATATTATGCCAAGTGATAATATGAGCGCCGCAAAAATGCATGAATCGTCCCCCGTCTCTCCTTACAACTTCGGCATGTACACTCACGCAGCAGCATACGCCGGGTAGTCAGTGTATCCCTTCTGAGGGGGATCCGCGCCATAGAAAGTGGTGCGGTCGTACTGGTTGAGCTCGAGACCCTCAGCTAGACGCTTGGGCAAGTCAGGGTTGGCAATGAACGAGCGCCCGAATACGATGAGGTCGGCGTCTCCTGCTTCGATCTTGGGTGCCGCGTTGTCGCGGGTGAAGCCGCCGGCAGCGACGAACTTGACGCCGCCCTTGCGTAGGATGTTGCGGAAGTTGTTGAGACTTGATTGCTTGGTCTTGACAGTCGCTTCAGCCTCAACACCCTCGCTAGAGGTATAGGCGCTGAGGGCGTCCATCTTCTTTTGCTCGTCGAGCTTCTCGTCGAAGCGCGGCTCGACCCTGATGGAGTATTAGTATTGTCCGAAATCTATATTAGCCATGGGATATAAGAGGGAGTGTCTTACATGTGGACGTAGGCTGGCCTCTCGCCCTCGGACAATGCAGCAATCAACTCACACACTTTTTCCCAGTGCTTGTTGGGGCTGCTGTCCTTCGTATCCTGGAAATAGTTGAATGGCGACAAGCGGATGCCGACGCGGTCAGCTCCAATGGCCTTGCAGCACTCCTGGATGACTTCAAGGGGGAACCGGGCGCGCTTCTCGACGGAGCCACCGTAGTCGTCGGTCCTCGTGTTCACGTTGTCGTGGAGGAACTGGTCCAGGAGGTAGCCGTTTGCGCCGTGGATCTCAATGCCATCAAAACCAGCTTCGATGGCGCGCTTCGCTGCAACACCCCACTGCTTGGTGAAGTCGTGGATCTCATCGACGGTGAGAGGGCGAGGAGGGTTCTCTTCGCAGGACACGCCGTCCAGCCATTGTCCGGACATGGGAACATTGCTGGAGCTCACAGTCTGCGCACCCTGACGCCACGAGGGAGGAGTGGCGCGTCCGGTGTGCCAGAGCTGGGAGAAGATGTATCCGCCCTTTGCATGGACGGCGTCTGTCACCTTTTTCCACGCTGCGACTTGGGAGTCGGTGAAGAGACCGGGGGCACCGGGATAGTTGCCAGCCTAGATTGAGCACGTGAGTTTGAGACCAACGTACATGGGTAGCGGGACATGAATCGTCGCGTACATATTTGAAGATGTCGGTAGCTTCGGTCAATTGCAGACCGCCCTTGCTTGCACGCTGGCCGTAGTACTCCACCACGAGATGATTGGGAACCGTCACACCGTCGCTCTCCTTGGTACTTCGCATGCGGGTCAATGGAGCTTGCACAATTCTGTGCTCGAGACTGAGGGGGCCGAGCTTCAAGGGACTGAAAAGAGGGGTGTCCTTGAGGGGCACATATTCTGGAGGGGTATCGGCTTTGGGCATGCTGGCGAATTGTCTGACGAAGGCGTTTTTTCTTGTGGTTACGTTTGGACAGACGGGGTGCAATGGAAAACGAAGATGAGACGATTGCAGCAGAGGAAGACGAGAAGAGGGGGAGGAAAACAAGTGAAGACGCATTTCTTTTTGTTCCCCGCTACGGGTCTATGTAGTGTAGGCGCTGTAGGGACCAGCGTGGGTACGGATCGGGTAGCAGAGGCAGGTGTACCTGCGCTAATGCGGAGACGAGGGTGGCATGGGAGGGCATGATCCTGATCCATCCCATCTTAGCAGCAGGAATGGGGGAGGGGTATATTCGTGGAGGGGCATGAATGGAGCATGAATGGAGCGTGAATGGAGCATGAATGGAGGTGAGGTCGGAGGATACTGCAAGTGAAACTGGAGGGTGGGCGGTGGAGGTGATGGTGGTCCGTGCGGGGTGGATCAACGTGGCGCCGGGTAACGTGGCGCCGGGTCACGTGGAGCATCCAAGAGTGGGGGTGAGGTGAGGTGAAGGTAACAGGTCAGCTTTACGTGCGACAAGATGATGGATGACCAACCACAAAATGCCGGATACTGATACGCTGGGTCTTCATGTACACACATGTACAGACCATGTACCTATGTAAGTCATGTAGCGTCCCGTCAGCTAGACCGATAACGACGTTACTAACAGTAGGCAGTCGTGGCAACCTTATGTACGATGTGATCCCAGACATTGTTACAACTACCTCAAATTCTTTTGCTGCTATTTTCTTACTCACCTTTCGCACATCCTGGTTTGCCGGTTCTTGCAGGAAAACACGACATCAAAAGAATATTATTAATTGCTGGGACTGAAGAAAGCAAGGAGATGGCGTTGCCTGTCCCTCCCAAAACGGCAGCGGAACCTCCCCGCGCTGCTTCCGCCGCCGATGCCCTCACCCCTCTCATCTCCTCCACCTACACCTCCCCCGACATCACCTGCTTCGTCAACGGCCGGAGAACCGTCATTAATAATCCCAACCCTCACTGGACCCTGCTCGACTACATCCGCGCCCAGCCCACCCTCAAGGGCACCAAGCTGGGATGCGGCGAGGGCGGTTGCGGTGCATGCACCGTCGTGTTGCAGGTTGGCGATGCTCGTGGCGGGAAGAGGAGGATCAAGCATCTTGCAGTCAACGCTTGCCTATTTCCGCTCGTGGGCATCGATGGCAAGCACGTCATCACCGTCGAGGGCATTGGCAATGTCCACAAGCCCCACGCGTTGCAGGAGCGCATTGCCAAGCTGCATGGTAGCCAGTGCGGCTTCTGCACCCCAGGCATCGTCATGAGTTTGTACGCCATGATTAGAAATGCCTACGATCCAGACTCTGGCAAGTTTGCCCTTAGCGAGCGTGATATCGAAATGGAAGGTCACTTGGATGGCAACCTCTGTCGATGCACAGGCTACAAGCCCATCCTCAACGCAGCCAAGACCTTCATCCTCGAGGATCTCAAGGGCCAATTGACAGAAGAGTCGCAATCATCGACTCAGTCACCAGAAGAGGCCAAGCTAGAGAAGGAGGTGGTAGATCTGGCGCGCAGTGCATGTGCGGGGTCATCCAAAGTCTCGTGCGGACGGCCAGGCGGCTGCTGTCGTGATACGCCGTCAGACAGCGATTCTTCCAAGACCAAGTCTGCAAACTCAACCCCACCGACAGAGCCTGCAACAACATCAGATGAAGAAATCATCCCTGCCATTGTTGAGAAGAGCAGCGGCCCCGTGGAGCAGGACTCAACCGTCAGCGGGGCGACGTACGCAAAACCGTTGAAGAGCAAGGAGACGGTAGAAGCGGCGAACGAAACCAAGACCGCAACTTCACTAGAAGCCTCTGTATCAGGCTCCAAGCATGGCGTGCCTGTTATCCAATTCCAAGAATACGTGCCAGATACAGAACTCATCTTCCCACCGTCACTCTGGAAATATGAACCACAACCCCTATGTTACGGAAACGACAAGAAAATATGGTTCCGACCCACGACGCTCGAGCAGCTGTCGGAACTCAAGCATGTGTATCCGTCGGCCAAACTGGTCGGTGGTGCTAGTGAAGTACAAGTCGAAGTGCGCTTCAAGAACTCGGACTTTGCGGTATCTGTCTACGTGTCGGATATTGCGGAACTGAGGACGACCACTCTACCGACGGATGCTGAGCTTGAGTCAGCCAAAGAGTTGGTTCTTTCGGCCAACACTCCGCTTACCGAGCTAGAGGCCATCTGCAAAGAGGTCTACGCTAAACTGGGGAAAAGGGCAATGGTGCTGGAAGCTCTGCGAAAACAGCTCCGATACTTTGCCGGTCGTCAGATCCGTAATGTCGCTTCGCTTGCGGGTAACATCGCAACGGCATCGCCCATCTCAGACGCCAACCCTGTGTTGTTGGCTGCAGGTGCGACACTAGAAGCTGTCAACAAGTCCAAGGGATCCATCGATCTGCCCATGTCCCAATTTTTCGTCGCCTACAGAACGACCAACTTACCGCAAGACTCTGTGCTCAGTCGAATCCGTATTCCAATTCCTGCAGTTGGTGTGAGGGAGGTGCTTAAGGCGTATAAGCAGGCCAAGAGGAAAGATGACGATATCGCCATTGTCACCACTGCATTTAGGGTCAGGCTTGATTCCGAAGGATTTGTTGAAGATGTGTGTTTAGTATATGGCGGAATGGCCCCTACGACAAAAGAGTCGACAAAGACGCAGGCTGCTTTGCGGGGGAAACCATGGTTCCACTCCGAGACTCTCGACATCGCGTTGGGTGCTCTGCTTGAGGACTACGACCTCCCGTACGGCGTACCTGGCGGTATGGCTGATTATCGAAAGACTCTCACGCTGTCGCTGTTTTTCCGATTCTGGCACGAGTCTGCGGCCGAACTAGGTCTGGGCAATATCGATGAGCAAGTAATCGATGAAATCCACCGCTCCATCTCTACAGGTACGCGCGACGATTATAATCCTTTCGAGCAGCGTGTAGTCGGCAAGCAGATTCCCCACCTCTCGGCACTCAAACAATGTACCGGTGAAGCGGAATACATCGACGACATGCCTCACTTTGGGCGGGAACTGTACGGCGGTCTCGTCCTGTCTTCGAAAGCGCATGCCAAAATTCTTAGTATCGACTATGAGCCTGCACTCGCTATGCCAGGTGTAGTTGGATATATTGATAAGAATGACTTACCAGAAGGAAAGAATATTTGGGGCTCAATCCGCAAGGATGAACCATTCTTTGCCGATGGGGAGGTCCGGCACCATGGTCAGGTGATTGCGATGATATATGCCGAGACAGCACTTCAAGCTCAGGCGGCTGCGAAGGCTGTCAAAGTTGAGTACGAGACATTGCCAGTCATCCTGACCATAGATGAGGCGATTGAGGCGAACAGCTATTTCCCTCATGGCAAGATGCTCAAGAAAGGACTCGCCATTGAGGGTAAGATGGACGAGGCATGGCCAAAATGCGACCGCATATTCGAAGGACAGACGAGGATGGGTGGCCAGGAGCATTTCTACCTCGAAACCAACGCAGCACTTGTGATTCCCTCGGGCGAAGATGGTTGCATGGAGGTGTGGTCATCAACGCAAAACACCATGGAAACGCAAGAGTTTGTTTCGTCGGTAACTGGCGTTCCCAGCAATCGCATCAACGCTCGTGTTAAGCGCATGGGTGGTGGTTTTGGTGGCAAGGAATCCAGGAGTGTGCCCTTTGCCTGCTATCTCGCCATTGCAGCCAAGAAGGAGAAGAGGCCGATGAGGTTGATGCTTAACCGTGACGAAGATATGCTCCTCAGTGGTCAACGACATCCGGTGCAAGCGCGGTGGAAGGTTGGTGTATCGAATGATGGAAAGTTGATCGCCATGGATGCTGATGTGTACGACAATGCCGGATTCTCGCAGGACATGAGTGGTGCAGTGATGGATCGATGCCTGACCCACTTCGATAACTCGTACGAATGTCCAAACGTGTTCATTCGCGGCCACGTCTGCAAGACAAACACCCACAGTAACACGGCGTACCGTGGTTTCGGCGCACCCCAGGGCATGTATTTCGCCGAGACTATCATGTACAATATCGCAGAAGGACTGGGCATGGATGTGGATGAGCTGCGTCAGAAGAATCTCTACAAGATTGGAGAACACACACCTTTCCTGCAGTTCATCGACGAAGATTGGCATGTGCCGTTGCTGCTGGAGCAGCTCCAAAGGTCATCCGATTACAAGAAGCGGAAAGAAGCCGTCGCAGAGTTCAATTCCAAGAACCGATGGAAGAAGCGCGGTATCTGTCTCATCCCCACCAAGTTCGGTCTCAGTTTCGCTACCGCCCTACATCTCAACCAGGCCGGTGCATACATACAAATCTTCGCCGATGGTAGTGTCTTGCTGCATCACGGCGGAACAGAGATGGGTCAGGGCTTGTACACCAAAATGTGTCAGATCGCAGCGCAAGAACTTGGCACGCCGCTGGACGCCATCTTCACGCAAGACACGTCTACATATTCGATCGCCAACCCGTCACCTACAGCTGCCTCTTCCGGGTCTGATCTCAACGGCATGGCAGTCAAGAACGCATGCGACCAGCTCAACGAACGCCTGCAGCCATATCGCGAGAAGTTCGGCAAAGACGCGTCGCTCAAAGAAATCGCCCATGCCGCGTATCTCGACCGCGTCAACCTAGCCGCGAACGGTTTCTGGAAGATGCCGCGCATCGGGTACCAATGGGGCAACTACGACATCACCTCAGTCAAGCCCATGTACTACTACTTCACGCAGGGCGCGGGGTGTACCGAAGTCGAGCTCGACCTCCTCACCGGCGACCACACGGTCCTCCGCACCGATCTCATGATGGTAAGTCCAATCCTCCCTACTCCCCCCTCTCCAAAAACTCCACTAACCCCCTCCCCAGGACGTCGGCAACTCCATCAACCCAGCCATCGACTACGGCCAAATCGAAGGCGCCTTCACCCAAGGCCTCGGCCTCTTCACCATGGAAGAAACCCTCTGGACCCGCACCGGCGAACTCTTCACAAAGGGACCCGGAACCTACAAAATCCCGGGTTTCAGCGACATACCCCAAATCTTCAACACAACCCTCCTCCGCACCGACAACGACGGAAACCCCTTATCCTGGAACCACCTCCGCAGCGTGCAGAGCAGCAAGGGCATTGGCGAGCCGCCGCTTTTCCTGGGGAGCACGGTGTTTTTTGCGCTGAGGGAGGCGGTCAAGGCGGCGAGGGTCATGAATGGGAAGGGCGTGGTTGGAGGGGTCGCGGAGGATAGTTGGTGTTTGGATTCTCCGGCTACGGCGGAGAGGTTGAGGTTGGCGGTTGGGGATGGGTTGGTGGAGCGGGCGAGGGTGGAGAGGAAGGAAGGGGAGAGGGGGTTTTTTGTTGCTGTTGCTTGAGGAATGTCCATTTTTTAACAAGATCATTGTATTGATGTTTTGAGTTAGGGAGTTAATGTTTTATGTTACTTTTCTTTTTTTTTTTTTTTTTCATCCTCATATTTTCATCCTCATTTTTTTTTTTTGTTTTCTTTTCATTCATCTATTCCATGCCATCCATCCATCCATTTATATCTATCCATCTAAAAACAAAATTTTCCTCTTCTCTCATTCTTTAAATTCTTTTACCGTGTACCCTTTTCT
>KZ805749.1:0-20998 GCA_003073855.1 Periconia macrospinosa
TATCCGCTACAGCAGCGAGCCGGGACGGAAATCCTCGAGCGTCTAGGTCAAGTATATCCTGAAGAAGCACCTGCTCTTCTGTCTTTAGAAGATTGATTGAATTGGGCGCGCAATCGCGTCGAAAGGTAGTTCCAGCACGTCGTGTGCTTAGTGTACTTTGAGGCACGTTGTAGATCTGTGCAGCGCGTCGTTGAGATAGTGTCGCGTCTTGTTTAATAGCCTGAAGTGCAAGCTGTATTCTAGCCTCTCTTGATTCTAATAGCTGAGTAGGTTGTTGAGACATTAAAGAAACTGTTGGTTGATAGCATACTTTGGTGCGGGCTTGGCAGAGTGATCAGCTCGCTTGTGTGATCAGCTCGCTTGTGACCTACGTTATACATATATATAAATAACGGAATTATTAAGTTATATAAGAGCTAGCTAGGTTAGCTAAATAGAAGCGCTATATATACTTAATAGGACTATTCCTATTAATACTAATTAGTTATTATCTAGAAAAAAATATCTTATAAAGTAATAGTATTTTTTTATACCTCTACTATCTATATATAAAGTAAAAATAGATAGATTAGTAAAATAGTAGAATTAATAATATTTAAGAACGTATAAAGATAGTAGATATCTATAACCTACATATAATATATCTTAACCTAGAGGATTTTTTATATTTTTACTACCTACTACCGCTATAATAGAAAAATAAAAATTATAACTTCTATATAATAATAATATCTAATAATAACTTAGTAAAAAAGTATAATTAGAAAAAGAAAAAAGCCTAAAAACCCTATATACGTATAAAAAACTTAAAAAAATAATAAGTATTACTACTTAAACCCTTTATAAGTATATATAACTAGATTTTATTAAAAATTATCTAAATTTAAGTATAAACCCTAGGAAATAGAAGAGAGATACATTTACTATATACGTTATTATATATATACGTATATCTACTTATATTATAGGTAAACATGCTTTCTAAAAGTTTTAAAAAAAATTTAAAAAATAGAAAGAAAATAACTTTAAAAGGCTCTTAAAAGCTACTATATAATAACTTATAAACTCCTTACTAATAAAAAAGATTTATATATAAAGTAAAAAAAGCATATAAGTAAAGAAGCTAGAATAAGTAGTTAATAGAAATATAAGTTTTATACGTATAAGAGAAATAGATAACTATATAGAGGAAAAAAGATAAAACCTATATACTACTAGTAATATAATAGCTACTATAACCTAGCTTTTCCCTTTTTATATAAGTAAAATAAAAGAAAAAGAAAAAAAAAAGTAGAAAAAAAAAAGAATTTATACCCTCCTTTCTAAAATAAAAAATATATATATAAATATTATATATAATAAAAGACGTAGAGACTAGGAGGCGTTAGTAAGGAACTAATTAAATTAACTATAAGTTACTTTAGATTTCTACTAGAACACCTTTAACTAAAATAACTATATAAACTAATATACTTTAGTAGAACTACTATATAGATCTATAATAAATATAGCTTATACTTAAAGGTAGATACCTTAAATAGCGTATAGTATATACTAGCTGCTAAACTTTTATATATAAAGATAATTTAAATAAGTAGTAAACGTATTTACTTTACCCCTTATATATAATATCTATAATAAAAAAGTGCTACTTAAAAAGATAATATAATTTATAAAAGCTTAAAGAAAGGTAAATAACTACTTAGGTAAGCTATATAATATTCTTTTAGATAAAGTACGTATTTTTATAGATCTCT
Source organism: Periconia macrospinosa (assembly GCA_003073855.1). NCBI lineage: Eukaryota > Fungi > Ascomycota > Dothideomycetes > Pleosporales > Periconiaceae > Periconia > Periconia macrospinosa. Next base: position 1,758 of record KZ805749.1, read on the forward strand.
ATTAATAGCTAGATATTATAAAAGGCTAGTACTTAGCCTTGTTCTTTAATATTTTAAAAAATTATATATATAACTTTTATATATAAAATATAGGGCTAAGTAAGACTTAAAAGTATATATATAAAAAGTTAAACTAACACTTTAATATAATAGTTAACTATAATTAGTACTAGACTAATTAAACTTTTTTATCTTTTATATAATATAAAAGGAAGAACTTAGATAAAAACCTACTTAAAACGCTTAAGTATATATTTAATAAGCTAAGCCTTATATAAAAAGTACTTAGATTAAATTTTTAAAGCAATATACTACTTTATATAGTAGTTATATAAGCCTATAAAAAAAAACCTAAGCTAAAACTAGCTATATTTTTTATAAAGCTTATGTATAAAGCTTTATTTAGTAATCTTTAAGTAGCTACGTAAGTTTCTATAAATTAAAAGTATAATAGTAACTAATACTTTATAGATAACTTTTTATATAAATATTAAATATTCTATATAAATTAAAAGTATAATAACTTTTTAAAACTAAAAGATAATTATATAAACTAACCTTAATTTAATTAGAATTAACTATAAAAAATGAGTAATCTTAGTACGCGTATAGGTAGAAAAAGTAAAAAGTGCTTTATATATAAAAAAAAAATATTAGTTAATAAAGTATTTATATAAAAAAAGATAATAAGTAAAAAAGGAGTACTTCTTAAACTTTACTTATATATATAACTCTATACCTATACTAAAAGATATATAAGTATATATTATTAATTTTAAAAGTATATTAGATAAGGAGAAAAATAAAACTTTAGAAAAAAAAATTATATAACTATTCTAATAATAAAGGGGTAAAGCAGGCTATATAATTTCTAATAAGTATAGTATATTTTTACTATATAATAGGTAAAGATATATATAATTATAAAGCTACTATAGTAGCATCCTAGTTTATATTTAGTAATTAGTATAGTATAAAGTACTAAGGTAAGCTATAGGATACTAGAGCAGCTAAAGTATCTACTATAAAAAAAGCTTAACTTAAAGCGTACCTTTAAAAAAACTCTTATATAGAAATTAATTAGATACTAAAAAATATAGTAGTTAACTTCAGAGGAAGAAATATATAAAAATTAATTAGTATAGTATAGATAGATAACTTTATTAGTAAAGTTACATACTATATTTTTAATATACCTATACCTTTCCTTTTATCTTTAGTAGATATAAACTAGCTAGGCGCGTACTATAATAATATTCTAGATATAATTATATATAAAGATTAATAAACTATACTTATTATACATAAGTAAAGATACCTATTTTTTAATATAATAAAAAATAAAGTTACTTTATACTTTATAGAATAAGAGCTATAATAGCTATATTAATAATTTAGTTACCTACGTATAAAAAAACTTTATAAACTACTAGAGTAGGCTAGGTATAAAGTAGATTATAACGTACTTATAAAAATTAGTAAATTCTATTACTACTACTAGCTATATAGTAAATCCTTATATTAATTTAAATTTATAATTAAAAATAATACGCACTTTAATTATAAAATTATAATAGATATTATATAAATTAGAAATAGAAATATACTTTATATTATTAACTTAGAAATATTATTTTAAGTAGCTGTCTTTCTAAAAAGTATATCTACGTATAATATCTAGGACGTCTTATATAAGTGCTAGATTAATATTTACTAAAGGCTACTAGATTATATTATATATAACCTAGGTATAAACTTTACTTTAAAAAATTTTTATAATTATATAAAGCTTATAAAAGTTAAATATAAATAAATACTTATTAAAGTATATTAGGCTATAAGTAAAATTAAAAAAGCGTATATATTTTTATAAAGAGTATATAATATCTTTAAAGTAAAAATAAAGTATTATATAAAAAATAATTTACTTTTTTAAATAGTAGTTAAAGCGTTAAATAATATAGCTAGTCTAAATAGAATTATACCTACTTTACTTATATTTAGTTCTTATCTAAGAATTAGTTTAAATTTATTACTTTTACTAGATATAGTTATATATATAAATATAATATAAAAAGTAATAAAGATACTTTTATATAAACATATAAAAATAAATATTAATTAGGTAATTAATATAAAAAATAGTTTAGTTGCGTATAATATTCTAAAGGCACTAATTAATATAAAAGTACTTACTTAGCGTAAAAAAAAAATAAGTTTATATAAAATAAAAGATATTAAAAGGAATAATATACTTATTAAACTAAATAATAGTTTAATTAAACTATAATATACGTAGGTTAAAAAGTACTACTTCTTACTAAAATAGGTTTATATAAAAAAAAAAAAAGGATAAGTCCTAATTAGGGATAAAAAAAATAATCCTCCTATTATCCTTAATAAACTAGTACTAATTTAGCTTTTTCCTACTATATAAAAAAGGGGAAGACTTTAAAAAAAAGTATAACTTTCTCTAAAATAGGTAAAAAAAAAAGATAGCCTAGAAAAGTATAAAAACTAGATAAAGAATATACTTTATACTTAATATAGAAAAAGAAAAATAATATAGATTTAGTAATTAAGTTACGTATAGATAGAATTATAATAACTTTTAATAAACCTTTTAAATAAATAGATTATATAGAAATAGATAACATTATAGTAATAGATATATTTAAAGTGCTAAAGTATAACCTAAGTATATAAATAGAATAAATATTTAACCTTTATATAGTATATAAAGTAAAAGGGAAAACTATATAACTATATAAAAAATCTAGATGCGTATTTGCTAGATATTTAGATCTTAAAAAAAAATTAATTCTTACTTAAGCCCCTACTATCTAAAGGATAAGCTAAAAATTACTTTTTATAATTATACCTACTCTTATTACTATATATAAAATAGCAATTAAGCTATAAAATATAATATAAGCGTATATATAATTAAAAAATAAGATTAATTATACGCTATATACTTATCTACTAAAAAAACTAAAGAACTAATACCTTTTAAATACTATTATTTAAATTATATATCTTCTATATAGCGCTACTAAATTAAGTTTATTTTAGTATAAAATATACTATTTATACTACCGCAAAGCGCTATAAATATAGATATCTATATATAATTTTTACTTTTTTATTATAAATAAAAGTACGTAGACTTTTAGTATTATAGGGATATAAATAGATAATACCTTTAGTATTATTATTTTTTCCTTCTCTAAAAAAAAGAAAAAAAAACTCTAAAAAGTAACCTTTTATATAAAAGGTAAAACTACTTTTTTATATAACTAACCTATTAAGTTTAATAGTAGTAAGCTAGTACTTAAAAGGGATGCTTTAATTCTTATATAGAAGGGGTAAACATTTAAGCTATATATAATAGATTTAAAAAGTAACAATGTAGCCTAGTAGTACGTAGCCTAATAAGCTTAAAAAGCGTATATTTTTTCTATTTATTAACTAGAAGCGGCGTTTAATCTTTCTACTACTATATAAATAATTTAACTTATAAAAGAAAATATATCTACTTTAAATATATAAATTAAGTAGTAGATAAATAACCTTTACTATAGTTTCTACTTTATTTTACTAGATATTACGCGTATAAAGCTTTTTATCTTTACTAATAGTTTATTTATAAATAATAAAGATTTTAGCTTATAGCTAGGATTTATAATTATACTTAGTATAAAAAAGCGTATAGAAGAAAAATATAGCTTTAATATTATAAAAAATATTATATATTAGAATTTAACTAAGTATAAAAGGGTAATAAAGAGCGTATTTATAAATAAGTTATATAGTATAATAAATAGATTTAATTCTACTATCTACCTTAGCGTAACTCTAAATAGAATTATACGTATACTTAGTACTTTAAATATTTCTTTTATAGTATATATAGATTTAAAATTTCTATATAATTATTTAGTTAAGCTAGGAACTACTAATAAAAAATAACTAATAATAGATATTATATTTTTATAAGAATTATATAAGAATAGAAAGATATCTAAAGTATGTTAGGTAAGTAGAGAAAATAACTCTATAGATGCCTGTATAAAAAAGGCTTTAAATACTATACTTACTTTTTTAGTCTTATATAATAAGTTAATAATTAAGGTAGAAGCCTACGTTAAATAAAAGGATCTTATATAAGAGTTTTAAGTTTATATATATAAGATTAATATATATTTTTATTTTAGTTTTTATATAGTTATTATAGTTTCGCATAATTATTTTAGAGGTACTTTTTCTATTTATTTACTTATTAATCTAGGGTATATAACCTATATAAAAAAATAAAAGAAAAGATCTTTAGGTATAAAGCCTATATAGAGGCACTAACTAGCTTTTCTAACCACTATATATTACGGTATCTTAAGTATAGTATTTATAATAAATACTATATAACTTATATATATAGTTTCTATAGGCGCTGCCCTAAAAGTTAGGGATTATATAGTATTAAAGAAAAGGCCTTAAATTTAGCTATTTATAGTATAAATACTTATAATTTAGGAAGACTTAACTATAGCTTTATATAAGTATTATATAAAAGTAGCCCTTGTAATAAATTAACTTAGTAATAAGCTTAACTAAGTTAGTAGTTATAGTAACCTTAATAATAATATCCTATAATAGTATTTAGATAACTTAACGCTTATTATTTTATATTATATAAAGGTTAGTTATAGTAAAAAAAAATAATATATAAAGGAAAGTTAAGTAAAAAGAAAAAGTACGTATATTAATAGCTAATATTAATAAAAACGTATAATTAGTATTAAACCTAGTTAAAAAGGTTACGCGTATTTAGGTATTATTAGTATAAGTTATTACTATACTAAAAGAATTACTAATAGGTACAGCTACTTAACTAGCTAGGGTAGCTTAACTAGTATTACTACTAGCTTAACTAGTAAGAACTAAAGCTATAGTAAACTACGTATAAAGTTAATCTTAAAAAAAAAAGAGCTAGAGAAAATATACGTATAAAGTTAATAGGAGCTAAAAAGAAGTCTTATTATAAGTAATAGTAAAGTATATGTATAAAAAAAAAAAAAAAAAAGAGAAAAAAAAAGTATAATATATAAGGTTTATAGAAGAAAAGAAATAAAGTGCAAAAAAGAATTTAAGCTATTCTTATACCTAATTAAGGTTATATAAAGTTAAAGCTTTAATTTAATACGTATTTTAATACTTTTACTATTATAAAGCTAAATTTAGTTACTACTACTCTATTTTAAGTAATTATATATAAGAGAATATATATTAATACTTTATAACGCAAAATCTTTATAAAGAGATTTTTTTACGCTACGTATAAGTAAGTTTATATAAAAGATTTTAAAAAAAATAATATAAGATCTTTATATTAAAGCTTAACGTGTAACTAAAAAAAAATTATGTAAGTAAGATCCTACGTAATAGAAGTAAGATCTATATAAAAAAGAAAAACGTACGATAAATAAATACGTTTTAATATAAAATCTAGTTAATGTATTAGTTATATATAACGTATAAAATTTTATAACCTACTTAAGCCCTATAAGGCTAAACTAGATTAAGCTACCCCTATTATACTAATAAAGAGCGTATAATTTACCTTAGTAACTAGTAAACTAAAAAAGGAAAAAACTATATAAAAAGAGAAGACTACGGCCGGCTTTTATAATAAATACTAAGCTAAGATACTTTACGTTCTTTAAAGTTAAATATTTAAAACCTATATAAAAATTCTATATCTAGCTAAAAGAAAAAAGTTAATAAAAATACTAATTAGAAGGTTATATCTTTTTTTTTTTTTTTTTTTTTTTACTATAGGGTAGTGTAGGGAGGAAAAAAAAACCTTTTTCTTTATATTTATAGAATATTTACTTATAATAGGGGGGTAAATAGTAAGAAAGGTTAATTAGTAGTTTTATATAACGCTAACCTATTTAGAGGTTAATTATATAACTTAGTTTTTATAGCCTTAATACTATTTTTTACTTTATATATTAATAATAAATATAGTTTTTTTTAGTAAGGACTTCTATATAAATGTATAAAAAGCTAATAATAGATATAAGTATTAATATAAAAGTAGAGATAAGAGCTACTATATATATAAAGATATAAATTATAAAAAGGGAAATAAAAAGCTATTTACGTATAGTAGAAAGCACTCTTAAAAAAAATAGCAAGTATCTATATATATGTATAGTAAGTATAAATATATATTAAAGTGCTTTATTACATAACTTTAGGTAAAAGCTATTTTATACGTTTTAAACGTATAAAGTAGCTATCCCTTAAAGCTAACCTTTTTAGTATATATAAGATACTAGAGCTAGGCTAGTTTTATAGTTAGATTTATATATATAAACCTTCTTTTATTATATAATAAAAGGGTAGACTAAAATTAAATAGTAAAAAAGCTTTTTTATTCTTACTTCTAGATTTTTTTAGGTTTAACTAACTATACTAAACTTTTAGCTAACTAAATATCTCCCTTAATATAATTAAAAGAAAGGTAACGTATATATAGGCTATATACGTATATATAAATAACAGAATTATTAAGTTATATAAGAGCTGGCTAGGTTAGCTAGATAGAAGCGCTGTGCATACTTAATAGGACTATTCCTATTAATAAAAAGGTAAAATTAAATAATAGAATAGTATTTTTAAATTTATTATAATTATAAATAAAATAACTAGGTAAAATAGCTAGTTGCGGTAGAATTAGCCTATAATAACTTTATATACTAAACTATAAAGATAAGTTTATTTTAGGCTACTTTTAGTAACTTTATAACGTATTTAAACTAGCTTAAATTTAAAGAATCTATACTAGCCTATTATATAGCCTATCTACGCGCTTAAGTTTTTTAAAAAATAAAATAATACTTTAAGAATAAGTTTTAAAAAGTATAAAAGTATTAAGTAAAATACTATAATAAGTTTAAAAAAGATTTTTTAATTTTTAAACCTAGAAAAAAAGTATAGCTAAACGCTAAAAATATTATAATACAAAAACTATATAAAAAGCTTAATATAAAAAAAATTAAATATAGTATACTAAAATAAATTAGCCTAGTAACCTATAAGCTAAAGCTGCCTCCTTATTTTACTATCTATTTAATTTTCTATATATTACTTTTAAATAAATTTTATAAAAATTCTAATAAAATATAACTACCTAAACTACCTATTATTAGTAAAAAAAACCCTAATATTTATATAATTAAAAATATTAAAAAAAGCCGCGTAAAAGATAAAATAAAAAAATACCTAGTAAGCTATAAAAGCTAGGATAGCTCTAATAATAAATAGTTTCTAGCGTAAAAAAATAATTTAAACGTAATTAAGAAATTCTTAAATAAGGTAAAAAAAGCTAGTAAAGTTATAAAACTAGTTAAGTAATAAAGACGCTTACTAAAAAAAATAAAAATAAAAAAAAGTAAATTTTTTATTTTCTAATCTCTAAACTTTTTTTTTAGTTTAATCTAGACTAACTTAGAATAAACTTCTCTAAACCTTCTTAAAGTAAACTATAACTTTCTAATATAGACCTAAAACTATACTTAAAAAAAACCTAAAATTTTTACTCTTTAAATTTCTAAAAAACTAAAGAAACTATATAAATCTATAAGCTACTTTAGACTAAATTAGAAATATATAGAATTATTCTATCCCTACTTAGAATTACTAAACTTACCTTTTTTTTTATTACTTTTATACTTAAAATAATCTTTTAGCTTATACTTAAAAATATCTAAATACTCTACTTTAATAAAAATTTTTACTATACTATGCTTAAAGCCCTTATAAAAACTAATAAGCTTTAGCTTCTAAGTATAAATAGCCTTACTAATATACTTAAAAAAGTAACTCTAAAAAATCTTTATAGAATTTTTTTTACTAAAAATACTAGATATAATTAGTTTAGTTTAGCTTAATTAGAATAGATCTTTTAGGTACTAAGCTAAAGTAGAAAATAATAAACGTAAACCTTTTAAACTTTTAATAGTTTTAACCTTTATCTTAAATATACTTTAATAATTATTTAGTATATAATTAACTAAAAGGTATTTATTAAATATCTTTATAAGTTAACTAACTACTTCTTATTTATTTAAGTTTAAATATTATTAATTAGATAATAGAAAATAATATAGAAGCACTACTTAGGTATCTCTACCTAGATAAAAATAGAAAAAAAAATATAAAAATAAAAAAGGCGGAACCACCTTAATTATAAAAAAATTAAGAAAAAAAAAAGGTTAAAAAGTAGGTATAATTAATTAAAGAACTATTAATAACCTAGGTATTACGTAAGGTAGGCGCTAGGCTTAAAAAAGCTTAGCGCCTACCTAAAAATTATAAGAAAATAATAATACTTTTTATATTATTACTATTTTAATAACTACCTATTAAGGGCAGCTAAATAATAGGTAGGCCTAGATTAGAGTAGTATAGTACTGTACTAACTATCTAGGTACGGCTACCTAGATATTTCTCTAAAGTATAAAAAGAAGTTACGCGTACTACTAATAAGTATATTTTACTTTTTTTTTTACTATACTAATTAATAATATTTAGGTTAGTAAGTAATATATAAAAATAATAGTAAGATATATAATAATATATAAAGTAATAATAATACTTAAAATAATATATAAAATAATACGTAAATTATAGAAGGACCTATTATTATTAAGTTATTAACCTAATTAGAATCTATACTAGTACTTCTAGTACTACTTTATACTAAAAGTAAAAATAATAAAAATAAAAGTAATAATATTAAAGGCGATAATATTAAAAGCGTAGGTTACTTTTTTTTATATACTAAATAATATAGTAAGCTAGTAACTAATAAAATTATTAAGAATATTATTAAAAATAGTTTTATTATAGTAGTTTAGCTAACTAATAAGTAAGTGTTAAAAGTATACTAATAAGGTTAAACGTAGGTAATTAATAGTAGTAGTTACGAGCGCGTAGTGCTAGTATTATAACTAGTTCTAAATTTATATTAATTAAAAAAGCTTATTAGTTACTTAGTATCTATAATATTAGAGCTTAATAAGAATTTTAAAATAATATTAAGGGCGGAGGGTAGTATAGAGTAGATACGCTAGATTTTTAATATTGCGCACTAGAACTAAAAATATAAAAAAGTAGTATATTAAATAACTAGTAAAGTACTAAGCTCTATATAGTAGTAACTATATAGGCTTAGAGTAGTTAGTTAATAAGATAAGGTTAGTAGAAGGCTTATAAAAGAATGTATTAAATTATTATAAATAATTCTACTACTAGGTAGTAGTAAGAGAGAGTTTATATATATATATATATATATAGAATAAATTAAATAAACAAATAAATAAATAAAAAAAATTAATTATTACTAAGAATATTTTATTATATATATATAATTAAGTGCTTTATAAATCTATAGGTAAGACTAAGTCTAAATATATATATTAAGTAAATTTAAAGTATTTTCTACTTAACTAAGATATTTTTTAAAAAAATTCTTTATAAAATTAAGCTTATAATATAGATAAATAGGAACTACTTTAAACTAGCCTAATTTAGACGTCTTCTTAATAAAGTAGCTACTTAAGTTATATACTAGTTTACTTTCTAAAAAAACTAGCTTAGTCTAAGCCTATTTAAGCTAATTTTACCTTTTTTTAAAATTTTCTAAACCTTTTAGTAACTTATACTATACCTAGATAGATAATATACTACTATACTATTTAGTACTAGTCTAGGCCTACCTTTAGCTACCTTTAATAGGTAGTTATTAGAAGGATAATAATAATATAAAGAGTATTATTATTTTCCTATAATTTTTTAGGTAGGCGCTAAGCTTTCTTAGCGCCTACTTTACGTAATACCTAGTTTATTAATAATTTCTTAATTAATTATACCTAATTTTTAACCTTTTTTTCTTAATTCTTTTGTAATTAAGGTAGTCCCGCCTTTTTTATTTTAATATTTTTTCTTCTATTTTTATCTAGGTAGGAATACCTAGGTAGTGCTTTAGCATTATTTTCTATTATCTAATTAAATAATAATAATCTACTTTAAAATATATATTAAGAACTAATAGCTAAATAAAAAGAAATAAAAATACTAGTTTTTTAAAAGACTTAGTAGTAAAAACTAGGAAAAAGTACTATATAATATACTAAAAGAAGATTAACCTATATATAATAACTATAAGTTATATAAATTTTAAAAAATCTATAACTATATAAAAACCTAATATAACTAGCGTAAAGGTATTTAAAAATACTAGAAAAAAAAATTTCTAGAACTAATAAATTACTAAAGTAATAGCTAAAAATAAGGCTAAACTAATTATTTCTACTTTAGAAAAAACTATAAAAGTAACTATAAAAACCCTAGGTAACCTAGCTATTAATAAATTAGTTAAGTAATTTAATAACTTATAACTTAATATAGTAGAAATTAACACTTTTATATTTAGCCTAGTATATATACTTTTATTTTAGAATAATTAGGATAACTATACCTACTTTATAAAAAAGATACTTTCTATTTAAATAAAAAATTATATACTATATTAATTATAACGTAGCTTATAATTACGGTTTAAGTTAATTAGTTAGCATTACGTAATGTAATTACGTAATCTAAATTACATAATATATATATAGTATATAGCCCTTCCTAGCTATATAGGATAAAAAGGATATAGATAAGTAATATACGTATTACTATGCATCTATTATCCTATCTCTTTAGTTTATTTCCTTATTTAGTTTTATTCTATTACTTACTAGTACCTATATATGTATATTTTTATACCTAATACTAATTAGTAGTTAAACGGTGTTTAACTATAGATTAATAAAGGTGTAAAACCCTATTAGCTAGCTATATATACTTATATAAATACCTATAAAACTATATATATAATTAAAGGTCTAATATATAAGCAACTGTTAAGATCCGAAGAGTCTCAGGTTGGTTTTCGCGGATGGCTAGCAGGAAGCAGATAGAAGGTAGAACAATGATACAATGAATTGTATTTCCAAGAAGTGGATGCTAACTTAGGGTGAATACAAGAGCCATAAGGGCATCTTGCCTAGGACTATATACATGAGGGTCCTCGTTTTCCTCGCTACGAGGAAAGCGAGGTCGCTTCCCTCGCTGCGAGGTGAACGAGGTAGTCACGTGTGTCAAGGTCGTCCTCGCCCGCTGCCTGGCGAGGGAGTCACGTGATTTCGTATGACTAAGGTTGCGGGGTTCGGAGGGCGGCCCTCGTCATTGGTGTCCTGGCGCGTAACCACAGGTTGGCAATGACTGAGGTCCTGGGATCGTAACAGCAACCTACTAAATAAATCTAGTAGTACGCTAGGTTTATTCCTAGATAGCAGTCTAGGAGTATAACCTATTATTACTAAACTATAATAAACCTAACGTACGTTTTAGGCTAAATTAATAAAGTCTATTCTATTAGAAGAGATACTAAGAACTAGTTTAGTAAACCTAAAAAGTAAATAACCTACTAGGCTCTAAAAATCTACTACTAGTAATTAATTAAATAAAAATAACTTTTACCTTACTAATAAAGAACCTGTATAGTATACTAAAAGTTCTACTTAATCCTAAAATAAATAGTATAATAATAATATATTTTATAAAGATATTAGTAAAAATATAGGACTTTTAGTATTATTATTATAAAAGATATTTACGCGATTAAAATTTATTAAAGTAGAAATAGTTAAACTATTATAAGTTTAACGCTACCTTATACCTATTATAGTAGCTTTTATTATATAGGTATTAATAACTTTATAAAGATTTATAAACTTAAACCTTAATTTTTTTATATAAAGATTCTAAGAAGAGTTTTCTATATTTAATAGTAGAGCCTTTAAGGTACTTCTAAAGAATATTAAATTAAATATATACTATATACTATATAATAAAGAGATTAAGATAATAGGAGAATACTAAAACTAATATAGGTATTTTAGTATAGTTAAGAATAGTTAATATACTACGCTTTTTATAAAAGTAATAAAAAATAGCTATAGCTATAACTACTTACTATTATCTACTAAAAGGCTAGCTTATTAAAGTACCTTAAGCTAAATATATAATACTAGGTATAGATAACCTTCTAAAATAACTACTAGCTGCATATTTTTTTTCCTAAATAACTTTAGAATACGTCTTTTTCCTATTAATAACCTTTAAATAATTATCTTTAATAGTTACCTCTAGGTAACCTTTTTTAATGCCTATCCTTTAATAGGTAACTTCTAAACTAATAAGCCCCCTTACTAGTAAAGATAAATAAGAATATAGTATAGCTTTTTATTACACTAGGTATAATGCTATAATAATAGTATTTTATAATATTAATACCTTATTAATAGTATTTTATAACGTTAATACTTTAGTAATAGCATTTTATAAAAGAGATACCTTAATAATAGTATCCTATAGTAATAATGCTATAGTAGTAAGGTCTAGTAAGCTAGATACTAGGCTAGTAAGCTTAGGTAAGCCTAATATTTCCTTAGTAATATTAGGCCGCGCCTATATACTTATAACTATACTAGGCAGCACCTATATTTAACTATTAGTAGGCGCCTATAGGTATATTACTAAGGTAATAATAGACGCCCTATTTACTACTATTTTATAATCTATATATTTAACTTTAAAATAACTATTAAGTAGGTAGGCGCTCTATCTTTAGTGCTCTTCTAAAGTAGGTAAATAGATAAGGTAGTATACTAGTAAATATAGGCTATATAATTTAAAAAAGGAATAATCTATCTTTATTATACTATATTACTCTTAAATAGTTAAAGGATAGCTAACTTATAGCTTTTTAAAAAGTATAGTATAAAAAGAATAGTTTTTTTAGGTAAGCTATATAATATATTATTAGATAAGGCAGAAATATTTATTAAACTATATTAATAACTAGGTATTAAAAAAACCTAATATAGCTAGCTATTTATTAATATCTTAACAGGACGCGCCTACAACTACTATATAACGTATATTAACCCTAATTTTACCTAAAAAACTATATATAAATAGATAGACGCGTATTTTAATATAGTAATTAATTATAAGTAGTATTAAAATAAATAAACTACGCTAATATTTACGCGCTATAGAATAAATAATCTAGATAAGTTCTTATATAAAGTGCTTAATAAAATAGTAAATAAGTCTACGCTACTTTAACGCGCTTTTAGCCCTAACTTTATAAGTAAATACTAGCTCTATATAGTTATTATTTAAGTCTACTATAGTGTCTAAAAGTTAAAGCTTACTATATTTTAAATTAAGCCTATAATTAATATTTTTATTAGTAACTTACGCTTAGTAATATATATTTTAAGTAATAGAAATAGTTAATAATACCTACTTAATAGTAAAAATAAAGGTAGTAATACGTACTTTATAGATAGGCGGTATTATACGCCTAATAATACTTACTTTACTTCTAAAAAAAAATTATACTAAAGTAAGGCGTATTTAAAGTACCTTTTAAAGAATAAGTTTACCTTAAAAAAATTTAATTCTAAAAAACTAAATATATATTTTATAGAGAAATAGCCTCCTTTCTAGAAATAAAAAAATAAAGAATATATTATCTACTATAAGAAAGAGTGTTAGTTATATAACTATCCCTATAAAGATTTAAAGCCTTTTAGATAATAATATATTATAGAATATATAAGGAAGAATAGAAAAGAACTATTAGAAAATTAAGTATATATATATATATTATTAAATATAAAGAAGAACTACTAAGTAATACTAAGTCTAGCAAAAATAATAGTAACTATAGCGCGTATTCTAGTAATAATAAAAATAAGTCTATTATATAATATCTAATAAATAACGCGTTTTTATACTATATTATAAGTAAGGACATTTTTATAGCGCTTATAATAATTTCTAGTAACTAGTTCCTACTTAAAAATTAGTATAGCTAGTAATACTAGGGCGAACTTTAAAATACTAGCGCTGTATCTATATTAATAGTTAGAAAGCTATAACTTAAAGCGTATTTTTATAAAAATCTAAATATAAAAGCTAACTAGGGCCTAAATAAAAAAAACTATAAACTTTAATAGATAGAAGCTAATAAGCCTAATAGGTATAGCTATAATAAATAGCCTGCTTAGAAAAGTTAAGTATTATATCTTAGATATAAATACGCCGTCCTTATTTAGTATCTAAGATACTAACTAACTTAGCGCATTCTTTAATAACGTGCGTAATATAATTATTTAAAAAGATAGAAAAAAAAATCCCTATTATTTATAAATAGGGATATTTATTTTTTAATATTAGTAGATTAGAAGTAGTAACGTACTTTATAAAGGAAAAACTCTAAAGAATTTACTACTACTTTAGATATTTATAGGTAAATAAACTTTATAAGTTACTAATTTAAGTAAGTTATAAAGTAGAGTCTGCGGCGCTAAAAGAAATTTAGAAGTTCTATTATTATTACTAGATAAATAGCTAAGCCCCCTATTAATTTAAATTTTCTATTAAAAATTTAAAATATTTTAACTATAAGGTTATTATTAATGCTATAAAGATTAAGGGTAGAGATGTGCTATATATTATTAATGCGGATACGTTGTTCTAAGCTGTAACTTTTTTAAAATTTATATTAGTAAGGTATATATAGAAAGCCTTATATTAGTGCTAGATTAATATATACTAAGGGCCGCCTAATAAAGTTATCTATAACCTAAGTACTAACTTTACGTTAGAAGAATTTAAAAGTTACGCCTAAATAATAGGTGTTTTATATAAAAAGATGCCTATTAAAGTGCACTAAGCTATTAGTAAAGTAGAACGTGCTTATACTTTACTATAACGCGCGTTTAATATCTTAAAAGCTAAGCTAAGCTATATTACTAATAAGAATTTACTTTAAATAGCTATTAAGGCGCTAAATAATATAGTAGGTCCTAATAGCTTTATTTTTATACTTTTTATATTTAGCGCGTACCTACGTATTAATAGTAAGTTACTTCTATTACTTAATATAGTTACTAGGGTAAAGGTAATTAATAAAGTAATATATATACTTATAAAAAAAAGGGTAAAGGTAGATGTAAACTACGCACTTAATATAAAAAACAGCCTAGTAATAAGTAATATATTTGCCCTCCCTATTAGCGCTAAAGTCCTAGTATAGAAAAAAAAGAAAAGATAGATAGATTTCTATATTTTTAAATTAATTAATAATTATAATATAATAATTAGAGGCGAAAATAGGCCACTTAAATTTAGATATATATAAGTTAAACTATACTACTACTTATCTAAGCCTAAAAAAGATATAAAAAATATTAAGGGCTATTATAAACTAGATTAACTCCTAAAAGTTTTCTAAAAAAAAGAACGTCTTTCTAAAAATTCTAAAATAAAATAGAACTAGATAGTAGTAGAAATTTTTAAAGCTATAGGGCCTAAAATTCCCTAGAAAAGAGGCTAGGGACGCCTATAAAAAATACTAGTTTAATAACTTTATAATATTTTTCTAATATAAAAAAAATAAGATACTTATAAGAAGGTACTTAAACTCTAGATAAAAGGTATAATTATAACGCCTAAAAAACTATTTAAATATTTATTTAAAAAAGAGTTTAATAAACTAGTAGCTAATAGTACTTTTAAGGTGTAAAAATATAACGTAGGTTATAAGCGAGCTAATTACACAAGCGAGCTAATTACTCTGCTAAGCCTGCACTAAAGTATACTATTAACTAATAGTTTCTTTAATGTCTTAACAACCTACTTAGCTATTAGAATTAAGAGAGGCTAGAATATAGCTTACACTTTAGGCTATTAAATAAGACGCGACACTATCTTAACGACGCGCTGTACAGATCTATAACGTACCTTAAAGTATACTAAGCACACGACGTACTGGAACTACCTTTTAACGCAATTACGCGCCTAATTTAATTAATCTTCTAAAAATAGAAGAGCAGGTGCTTCTTTAGGATATACTTAACCTAGACGCTTAAGGATTTCTGTCCCAGCTCGCTACTATAGTAGATAAAGCTAATTCCCTATAGGCTAAGCGTAGCTTAGGACTAGTAAGCTAGAACTAGGCTGTAAACTTTGTTAAGCGCCAGCTAAAGCTTATAATAAAGTTTAATTAAAAGTATAACTATAAGAGAGCCCTCTATAAGGATCCAGAGGTTATATAAAGCTAGTTCCACCTTATAGAAAATACGAAATCTAAGCACGGCATCTAGGATAAAAACACCTATAATTTTAACAAGTCTAGCTTTATAATAGGCATAATATTAACTAAAATAGTAGTTATAGGCTTTAAGCGTTAAGGACGGCTAAAAAGCGTATAATAAGGCAACTAGAAGTAAGCTACAGTTATTTAAGGCATTAACGTAATAGGCTAGGTAATCCTACCTTTTATTATCTTCTAGGGTAAGCACCACCTCTCCGCCTAGTATAAAGAGGAGAATCTACCTTTTAACTAGGTTATTACAGTCTCTAAAAACGGCTAGATAATAAATAAGCTTAGTTTATAGTAGCTAAAGCACTTTAATAAGTATATAAAGAAACGTACTATTAGTACCGCACGTCTGCTTATTATTAACAGCTATAAGAGCCACGACTTGCTTAAATTCCAAGATTATTATAAGGCTAACAAGATTATTACACTCTATATACCTACTTACTTATCCCATCTCTTATAGCCCCTTAATATAGGGTGTTTTACTTTATTAAAGAAGGCGTATAGGCACTAAGCTAAAGATCTAATGCGTAACCGGATTACCTATATTATAAAAACTAAGTTCCTACCTTGCTTTATTACTACTTTTAAAGCTTTAATTACTAAAAAGAATATTTAAGGAGGCTTCTAAGGCGCTGGCTTAGTTCCTTTTAACCTAGACGTAGTAATATTAAAGCTTAATGTTAAGCTTTATACGCCTTTACTACCTATTATTAATAAAGACTCCTAGTAGTTGCAGACGCTAGGAAACACTCTAGAATTTAGATTGTAATTAACGCTAGTAAAGCAGAGGATTTAAAGGTATATAGATAGCTCCCTAACATCTATAGTTAAAGCGTTTAAAAAGCTAGTAAAAGGCGCAGCTATAATTATATATAAGCTAGTATTAGTATAAAAGAAGAATACTAAGCTTTAAGCAGCTAATAAAGCCGCTACGCGACGTAAATTGCATTAAAAAAAGCGTATTTAGGATTAAGGAGTATTAACAGCTAAAGAAGAACAGCAATTAGCCTCTCTATAAGAATTTAGGGCGCGTAGTAATAGTAAAAAGGTAAAGAAAGGTAGGCGCACTAAACTAGGTAAGCTATCTTAAAGACGCTATAGGTAATATAGTAAGACTAGGCATAACGCGCGAACTTATAAAACTGTAGCAGATACATCTATAGATTATGTAGAGGGGTCGTAGAATACTATTTTGTCTAAATCCTATAGTATATCGCATGTTTTATAGAGCAATCTAGTGCGGGCTTAGTAGAGTAATTAGCTCGCTTATGTAATTAGCTCGCTTATGTAATTAGCTCGCTTGTGACCTACGTTAACTCTAAAATCTACTAGGGTAAGATTTTTAAACTTAGGCTAGTCTATAAGCTTAAGGGCCTTAGTACCTAATCCTATAAAAAGATAAGGCTAGTCTTTACTAGCTATTCTAATAAGAAAAAAAAAAGATACTTATCTAGTTTTTTATAATTTAGAAAATAAGCTAAAGGCTAATTTTTAGCCTTACTTCTTTATTAATAAAAGAATAAAATATATTTATAAAACTTTATAATATTACGTAAGTATATATTTAATTAAAAAATAGACTAAATTATACTTTCTACGTATAGTTACTAAAAGAGCTTAAATACCTATTTTTTAATAATATAATTATTTAAATTATCTAGCTACTATATAGCGTAGTAGAGTTAGGCCTCTACTAGTTTATAATATACTATAGGCACTATATTAATAACTTAAAGATAAAGGTGTTATTTTATAACTTATACTTATTAATTATAGATAAAAGTTTAGAAATATTTAGTATTATAGGTATATAAACTAATAATACTCTAAGTATTATTACTAATACGTTTTTAAAAAAAAAAGTTAATAAACTAAAATAAGTAAAGCTCTACGTAAAGCTAAAAACTATCCTTTTTATAAGCTAGCTAATTAAATTTAATAGAAGAAAAATTATTTTAGATAAGAATAGTATTATACTTACTTAGAAAGGATAGAGCGTAAAGCTAGTAATAATTAAAATAGATAATTTAAATATAGCTAATGCGTATAGAAGGTAGAAGGCGTATAGCGCGTATATTATATGCGTATACTAATTAAAAGTAATATTTAACTTTTCTACCGCGGCGTAAATAATAGAGCTAATATAAAATAATATTAGTATATTAAATAAATGTATTTAATAGTAGATAGATAACCCTAGCTGCGGCTTAACGTTTATTCTATTTAATTTTAAATAAGTAAAGTTATTTATCTTTATAGATAGTTTATTCGCGAATAATAAAGACCTTATATTATAAATTAGTTTCTTAGTTATACTAGCAAATAAAAGAAAAACTAAAAAAGGTAATAGCTTTAAAATTAAAGG
The DNA here is from genome assembly GCA_003073855.1 of Periconia macrospinosa. Classification (NCBI taxonomy): domain Eukaryota; kingdom Fungi; phylum Ascomycota; class Dothideomycetes; order Pleosporales; family Periconiaceae; genus Periconia; species Periconia macrospinosa. The sequence goes on from KZ805749.1 coordinate 20,429, forward strand.
GAATATTATTTATTAAAATTCTATAAAATATAAAAGAGTTAACGTAACCGGCATACGAGTCGATCAGGCATACGAGTCGATCACTCTGCCAAGACCCCACCAAAATATATTATTATTAACAGTATAACGCGATGGCTCAACAACCTCAACAGCTGCCAGAGTTAAAAGAAGCTAGAATACAGCTTACGCTTCAGGCTATTAAACAAGACGCGACACTATCACAGCGACGCGCTGCAGCTATCTATAACGTCCCTTAATTAACAATCAGTAATCAACGCGCTAGAAAGACCTTTTGACGCGATTGCACGCCCAACTTAATGAAGCTTACCTTCTACGAAGAAGGAGTGATTCTCTAGGAGCTACTTGACCGGGACGAGCGAGGATTCCCACTCCGGCTTACGGATATCCGATCTATGGCTAATTCCTTGCTGGCCGAACGCAACCAAGACCTAGTGGGCGAGAAGTGGGCCTTAGCGTATGTTAAGCGCTACGATGAGCTTAAAGTGGTTTCTATTCGAAAGTACGACTATAAGAGAGCGAAATGCGAGGATCCAAGGCTTATCCAGGATT
>KZ805750.1:0-20819 GCA_003073855.1 Periconia macrospinosa
GTTTATTTAAGGTAGTAGTAATAGTTTTAATAGGGGTATTAGCCCTAAGAAGAAGGTTGACTTTTTTTTTAAATTTTGAAAATTTTGGATCCATTATGAGGAAATAGGTGTCTAGGTTTTGCCTACCTAAAAGAATTAACTAAATATTAGTTAATTACTAATCTAAACTAAAATCTACTTACGTAATTAAAATAATATTTTTTTATATTAAGTCCTACTAATTACCTAGGTAGTAAACTAGCTTTAAAATTTTGCCACTAGTTTACCTACTAGGCCTATTTTAGTTAGTATATTTTTTTAGCCCCTATTTATACTACTTTAAAAAAGTTCTATAGCCTTTAAGAAAGAGGAAAAAAAACTACCTATTTTAACCCTATATATAAAATCTAGACTAATTTCTTAGCGCCAAGCCTTATTACCTACTTAATCTCCTAGTTTTTTTCTTTTTAAAGCTATAAAAATTATATTTATAGGTCTAATATTGCAAAAGTTATAAGTATTTAAAAAAGTAGTAAAAAAAATTTATTCTTTTTTTTTAACCCCCCACTGTAGCTCTTTAATTTCTTAGATAAGATAGTAGTAGGTTTTAGCAATAATATAGAGTACGCAGAGTTAAATAATCTAGATAATATAATCTAGCTAGATATAGTGTAAGAGGTAATAAATAAAGGTTAAGAAAAATTACGTAAGTACTACTTAAGGACGGAAGGTACGCGTAGCTTTCTATTTAACTACGCAACTATCCTATACCTAGGCTAAAAGTTAATAGTATATAAAGTAAGTTATTATAGTTATTTATTATAGTGTTATACTAACTACGTAAAGGGAGATATATAAGAATTATACTAGAAGCACGACTACCGTAAATAATTTCTAAACTTTATTTATTACTATAATTTAATAAATTAAACAGCTACCCTATTAAGTATAAGTATTTAATAGTTATTTCTACCTTATAATAACTAATTTTATAGATTATTATCTTTAACGTTTTAATAATCTAGTTTATCTACGCATAACCCTAACTATAAGGGAGGGCTAATATACTAGAAAAGAGAAGATTACCTTAGCACTACTATAGTAAGAAGCTCTAACCTAGATATACTTTAGTAGTAGAAAAAAAATAAATCTACTTATTTCTATCTTGCCTAGGTTACTAAAGATATCCTTACTATACTTATTATAAAGGTTAGCGTTAAGCGTATTTTTAATATTACTAAAAATATAATTAGTAATTAATAATATAAACTTACTTTTTAGATAATTTAGAAAATTATAACTATAAAAGACTTAATTACCTAATTAGGAAAGGACCCTCCTAGTTTATATAAAGACTAGGTTACTAAACTACTACTAGCTAATAAAGTTAATAATTTATTTAAGCTTCCCTACCTATAATATAATAGCTAAGACGGGCAGCTCTTAGGTAACTTAGATAAAAAAAATATAGTTAATAAAGAGGAGAAAAAGGAAAAAAGAAAGGAGGCTTTTTTTTTTCCTTATAGGTAAGTAGGAGAAAAATAACTACTACTACTACTATAACTTTAGAAATAGCTATCCTTAAAAAAGTAGAAAGCTACTTAGTACTTATAGGAGTTATTAAATAGTTAAGCGTAATAAATAGCTATAATAATTATTAGACTAGTAAATAGGTCTAGGTTGGGTCTAGGTTGGGGTCTTACGTAATCTAGGTTAGGTTAGAGTTAGGTTAGCTTACATAAGACCCGAACTCCAACCTAACCTATACCTAATTTTTTTACAAATCTTAGGTATAGGTCTAGGTCTTATATAATCTAGGTTAGGTCTAGGTTAGGTTATAATTAATAAGTAAATTAAAGTAATTATTATAGTAAATTATTATAGTAGTAAAGACACCTATTAGGTTACCTAAACCTAACCTATACCTAACGTCTATGCAACCTAACCTAGACCTAGACCTAGGGTAATTATAACCCCTACCTAACCTAGCCCCAAATCACGTGACCCCTACCTAACCCTAACCCGTGGCCCGTGCGACTCTAACCTAACCTAGCCCCAAGTGCGGGTTGCACCCCCCTACTCGCCAGCCTAATAATTATACTTTTTTTACTACCCTTACTACCTACGTTTTTTATAAGCTTTTTACGCGTAGTATATATTTTTTAATATAAATATTATTAATTTTAGATTTTAATTTTAAGCTATGCGTTTTTTATATATTTATTACTTAACACCTATTAAGTAACTTAAACCTAACCCCTACCTAACGTCTATGTAACTTAACCTAGACCTAAACCTAGGGTAATTATAACCCCTACCTAACCTAGCCCTAAATTACGTAACCCCTACCTAACCCTAACCTGTAGCCCGTGCAACCCTAACCTAATCTAGCCCTAAGTGCGGGTTGCACCCTCCTACTCGTTAGCCTACTAGATACAGGTAAGGTTAATATTAATTTAAAAAATTATAATAGGCAGACGCTACTATCTTAGGTAGTATAGTATAAATATAAAGGAATTATTAAACTTCTACTAGACACTAGTAAGATTAATATTAACTTAAAGGATAAGTATAGATAGACGCTACTATTTTAGGTAGTATAGTGCGGACGCAAAGCAGTAGTTAAAACGCTTCTAGATACTAGCGCAGCTAACGTTAACTTAAATAATAAATATAGATACACGCTACTATAGTTAGCGGCATAGACTAGACGTAAGGTAGTAGTTAAGATGCTAATTAACATAGGCAAGGTTAACGTTAACTTAAAGGATTAGAGTGGACCGTCGCCGCTATTGTTAGCCGCACAGAACGGACATTAAGTAGTGGCTAGGTTACTGCGGTCGTACTCGCGCGTTTATTAGTAAGCTGTATGCAGACATTGTAAGCCTAGGACTACATCACGTAACCGGTCTCCAGTCATAACTAACAGTCCGACTACTTTCAAGCTTAGATCCCATACACTTGTACCTACATAGAACAATACACTCATATATAAAACCCACTACTAGTGCCACATTTGCTCATAGACATCATTCACTTCCTTGTTGATTGCCGTCGTAGGGCGACAATAATTAAATACATATTTACCTTCTTGATGTCATTGTGATGTGATTGTACAAGATAGCTGTCGCGAGCACCAAAAAATGCATCAATTGATAGCAGTTAGAGGCTGGAGAAACACTATATGGGGGGCACCCCTATACAGGTAGTATAGCAAAATATTTTATAGTTTATCAATACGTCCTGTTGTTGAGATTGCAGGGGGGCTGTTTTTCTGATTTTGGGTGGTTTTTGGGGTGCGTCACATACTGATATGCGTCACTTAGTGATAAAACACGTTAGCTGCATAGCTGACCTAAAGCAATTTTAGAGGCGAACGTTTGCAGCAGCCCGAAGTTACTGTTGCCAAGCGTTCACCGACAACCAATAGGAGTATACGGGCTCGTCACTCGCCGCTTTCGCCCGTCGTACTGTATCCGTCCACCCCGCACAAGGTTACCTCTTTCAAACTTACCTTTGTAACTTACAACTTAGCCCGTCAGTTATGCCTGAGATCCATCGCCCTATTACCCGTTCTACGGCAGCCTATTTCGACGCTCGTGGAGTATAGCAGCAACGCGTTTTCATCGACAGCTGACCGTGCCTGTCGCTTGAGAGTTGACAAACACGCCGCCGAAGCATTTCGAGCTTTTCAACAACGCACTACCGTCTGTGATGGACCCCTTTCCCGGGGGCTAACGGACACATGGTAGAGCGGAGTGAAGGTGCTCTTCAAGTTCCTAATAGCTCCACAGCCTGGACCGTTCGAGAGAGAGGAACGAATGGCCATGCGATTCTCCTAAGTAAAGCAGTCTCATCACAAGCAGCATAAGAATAAAGCCACGTATTTTTTCGTGGGTGGATATCTCGTAGTAGATACTGAACGGTCAGGGTTAGGGTTATCGAAATGTTGACAGCCACCCTAGGATGAGATCGCCATCGTCTTCGTCATGATGGGTATACTTCTTCTACAGCGGTTGAAAACGCGGCAACCCGACTCCCACAATCGCTGCAGGCTCGGCTCATCATCGATCGGCTTCTTGCACACGGCGGCTATCTCCTGTGGCATGCGTCCGGCGAATTTCCGCAGCCAGCGAGTTTTCTTTAGCCATGGGGTGTTATCGATGGGAAGCTGTTCTCCGTCATCGATGGTTGCGTCTTGCTTTGATCCCTATCTATGCGCTCGCGTTCGTGAAGCAAAGCCAGGGCTAGCATCACTCTTGCGGCGCCTCCACGTCTACCTCGAAATATTTTCGCAGGTTTCCGCCGAAGAAGGTTTGCCACAATCGGCTATCTTTTTCTGACCACCTATGCTAGTCCTTGTAATGCTCTTCATTGTACCCTCACTCGCGCTTAGGTATCCGCAATTCAAGCATCGTTGGCCATCTCGGAGTTTAAGGCCTGCAATCGGCGATGACTGTGGCTCTGGTGCTGTGACTTTGATGGGATCGGGATTTAGTTGTAAGCTCTGTATATACTTCTGGATCTCCTGCCGCAAGCCCAAGGGCAGAGACTTATGCACGTCTTTGTAGTGCCTTTTAATCCCCGTCCCTGGACGCATGGCCATTCCACAAGGGATATAGATGGCAATTTCATGCTGTTCGTTGTAGAGTACATACTCGGTCATTGGGCGGCCATTGTATTGGAGTACGAGCCCTAGCCCCAACCTTATCTCTCTCAACAACCCCAACTACTCACTGTGCATGGTCGAAGCCGTAGACTTGAATAGCCTCGCTGTGCTGTTCTGTGGAGTTTTAGAGATGGAGTGAGCAGATTCGCCAAGAAATACACCGTCAGAAATACACCGTCACTTTGTATTTTGTGGTCCGTGCCTAAAGTAGACATGGGCAGAACAGGTAAATTTAGCGAGAAAGACGCCGTCTTTCTACTCAGAATAATCCATAGTTGTAGTGGGGTTTTTACTTATGGTCTCGCTAAGACGACACTTTAGCCTATTCCTTCCGTCACGGGTGTTCCGCTGGATATCCTAGCCTCGGCCTCCAATGAAACAGAAACACGTCTCTAGTGGCTGCAGCATGGCATGTACGCAATCTTTCTCCGGATGACTAACTTATTCGTCCTGCATAGCTAGAGAACTGCTCAGGTTCGGTTCTAGAGTGATGCGCCTCGCTGTGCACGGGTATCTAGCTTTCAATGGTTGGTCACATGTTTGAGGAAGTGCGCCTGGCGAGAGTGACGATCTTCTAGAAGAACGGCAGCATACTAAGGAACAATTGCTTATAAGATTTAAGCATAGATATTGGAATACCTGTTAGTAAAAAAAGACTTGTGTAACTTTTAAATGCATGCACTACTAAACAATCATCTACCAAGAAAAGCTTATACCTTTGAATCTACTCTTAACTACTCCACTATATTTCTAACTAGTGAAGACCTGGGTGTTAGATTGACCTTGAGATTATTAAAGCTATATGTGCTATTTACGACTATTTTGCGTTACTAGTTTATGATAAATAAAATCGTTTCTGTTAGAGCAATACCTAGAGGTATATGATTGTTGCTGACACCTTGAGCTGCCCCTACGGAGATTACGACCTTGGGCTACGGGGCATGGTGTACAATTGCGTTGGGGTTATTTTGAATCCGAAGAATAAGAGAAGCTCCAAAGGCCGTATAATATTCTCATACACTTTTTGTCGAAAATCGGGGTTGTCAAGATTTGGCCTGATATTCCTGTCGTAGAAGTTACAATTCAAACACGCCTCGATGACCTCGATGTGGATGTCGTCGATATGATTCAGGTCGTTTCTAATGCTCGGCAGCAAGCGTTGTGCGGTAAATTGATCCGTATTGGCTGTTACATTTCCATTACTGTCTAGATCTTTTCTCGTTCGCTTGCTTTCAATGGTAGAATTGACTGCGATTTCTAGCAGCAAGATTCCGAGCGCGAGGATGCTGGGGCATGGATGGACGGGCCTATTCGCGTCCGTCTGAGCTGTCGCTGCAAGGTTAAACCCAGCCGGAAAGTATGCGTCTACATAAGGCGCAGTTGCAGAGAGAGGCTGATCAAACAGTACTTGTTCCTTATCCCATTCCCGTAGCCAAGGGGTATCGCAGAAGTAGAGAACATTGTGGGCGAGCACGACCGATAGTATTAGCTTCTCTTTCCTTGTGAACTCGTGTGATCCACTGATGAAGGCAGTTAACGGAGTCGCCATGCCAGTAATGCGGTACTGCTCTACTAAATGTGCAGCGGAGATTTCTCTGGTGATGTCCCAAAGACTGTTTGCCTCGAGGCGAATGCGTGGCATCAGACCATCCTTCCTCTCGGAGACAAATTCGCAGAACCTTTGGACTTGAATCCCATTTGGGGGTGATGCTGCGGCGCTGGAGCTTCTTATTCCATGACCGTCAGATGTGTTGTTAAAATCAAGTGCGCTGTGATACTGACTTACCCTTGAAGAGTGAGAATTAGGTGATTATGGTGCCAATTAGTGCTTGCAATAGGTTCGACCTGGCAACCGGGGGATACGAGTAGCTTAAAGTGAATGTGTTCACCATCAGGATATGAAGGTGACGAGTGAACGCGACTATAAACCAAGGCTAGCCGAACACGGTGGTTTCCAGCACATGTGCAAGCTGCCCATAGTGGCCTCACGACGCGATACAACTCGTGGAGTATATCGCGAAGCTCCATCGGTGGGGCTCGGATCGAACCATTGGTCTCCAGTAAGTTCGTGTCCATCGCCGACGGAGGCGCACGTGATAGCTTGGTGATTTTGTCCAGCCGCTTATTCTGCGTTTCGATGGATTCTACAATCCTCTGGAGTTTTCTTCCTTGGCTAAATTTGAACCGGACTCGGAAGAGCATGTCGTCACTAGAGTTGATTGGAGTCTTCTTGCAGATAGCTACAAGTTTTGGGTAGCTTTGTCGTGAATTTAATAGATGAGACCACGTAAGCCCCAGAGATTTTAACTGGACCAGTTCCTCGAGATGATTTAATATCAGTTGTAGTGCGTCCTTGAACATGCTTAACCCGTCTCCCAGCCTTAGTTCGAGTGCTGTTGCGGTTTCGGTTGAATTCCATCCTTCTTGTACCTCCTCAATATTGGCGGAGGTTAGCTTCGCTCGTATCGTCGCAGGTATATTGTGCAATTCTCCATTCAGATTCGTAAGCCTTAGATTCAGCATGCCAATTTCGAACTTCAAAGTCTCCATCAGTTTATCTCGTTCTGGCAGCGTTCGACCTGTGATGGCTATAAGAATGGGCAAAACAGCAAGAGCAATGCCGGCTATTTCGAAACCAGACATGGTATGTGAAATTTGGTGGGTTGATGGGCTTTCGTTTCGAGAACAAAAAGTCGTAAGATGAAGGAGAAGGCTGCCCCGGTGTGGCCCGTGCAAGAATGCATGTTTAAATACAGAAGGTGGGGCACATGTAATCTATCTCTCGTATTCGCACAGTTCCTGCGCGCAACCACTTACTGACCGGCTTAAAACTTTGAGTCTCAAGCAAAAACAACCGATAAAACGTTTTCAGCCCTTGTCATGGACACGTTTACGGATGAACAATCGCTGGTAGGGCATAATAGCGCACCAATCGTGGAGGCCGCTCGTCTCTGCGAGAATGGCTTCTCAGACTTGCTGGAATCGTCGTCGAGCCCGGATTACGAGAAAATAGAAGAAGGCGCAGCTCGGTTTCGAATATGGGCAGGCTACTTGGGTATTTTTGCCGACTTCCATGCCTCGCTCGATTATCGTGTACGGGACAGTGAGCTGGTAAAATCGCTCTGTCTTTCCCAGCTTCGGACGCTGGAGGATACGATAGCTCAACTGATGAAACCTCACTTAACCACAGAGCTTCAGGATCAGCAAGTGAACATAAAAACATCGCAGAAGTTTGCCCGTCTGAGATCACAGCTGCGGAAGACATTTGGTCGATCTTCGTCCTCATCGAAAAGCCGGACTATCGAGTCGGAAGGAATCGATGACAATCATCACGGGAATCTAATGGAAATGCTGGAAAACACAATTGATCGGTTGTATCGGCTCGCTAAGGAGATTCGCAAGCCAGGATCCATCTCAAAAGCCTCCAAGGCTGAACGGTTTGCCCCATTAGATGAGTTCGGAAACGATGTAGTACAGAGTTTTGAACGTTTCACTCTCGATCTTGTGCGTGTAAGGTTGGACGGCACCAAACCCTTTTTACAGCATCGTCTTGCGAAGGCCAACGCAGCTAGACGCAGACTGTTTTTGTACCGACTCGAACACCAGGAAGTTCTCCGATATCGTCATGATCATCAACATCCCCATGATGTTAAAAAGAAACAACAGTTTCCACCACAGGATATACACTATAATACTTCATATATTCCTACTCACCCTCCGAATCCCAGTGTCTCTCGCAAATCACAGAACAAAAAGACTGTTGCATTTGGGAACCCTCCACCAATGCCTCCAACAGAAGTATCGGCACGAGCTACTACATTCGTTGAGTCAGAATTCAGGCTATCTACATCTTCCAAGGCTCCAATAGCAGACAATGGCACGTCAATTCGGGGCGTCTTGGGCAACGGACGACTACCGGCTCCGCCCAAAATCCCTGCGGCACGCAAGGAATTCGAGTGTAAATTCTGTTGCCAGCTGATTCCAGCGAAGTTTGCTAAGAAAAATGAATGGCAGTAAGTTTTTCCTCGAGCTGGTCTTGGATCATAATGTGGTATTCTACTTTGGACAATCTTCGCCTGCAACATGGTGGTCTCAACCTTAAACTGACTACTTCTTAGGAAACACTTGGTCAGAGATTTGGAGCCTTATGTGTGCATTTTTGAGGAATGCCCCCAAGCAGAGACAAGGTTTCGGGAAAGGGAGACGTGGCTCAAGCACCTAGGCTCCCATACTTCGCTTTGGATATGCCAGCTTCCCGGACATGCAGACAAAGCCAAAATCCAGGAGTTTAGTTCCAGCGCTGACTACATTGATCATCTACAATCTCACGACACCATGGATTCGCTGACTACTGAGCAAATTGAACTTTTGAAGAGCAAACATGCAACATTTGACCCCGAGCCCATCAAGACGTGCCCATTTTGTAAGAAGTTTTCTCTCGACTCCAAAAGCAAGGTCAACGATGAAGATGCCTTGCTTAATCATCAAGGCTCTGAAGGCGATCGTATGACACTAGTAAATCATGTTGTCTCGCATCTCATGATGATTGCATCGTACTCTTTACCATGGCTTGATAACGATACGAACGAAGACCTTGAGAGTGATCAGCTCAAAACTACAAACTCGGCTTCTACAGACACCGGTTCGTTGGCAGAACGCTTGAAAAACATTGAAGAATCATTGATTTTCACCGACACGGACACGGTATCTTCGCACCCGGACACAGATGAGTGGGCATTCACTCCCAAACCACAATATCCAGGACCTCTAGAAGATGAAACGTTGGCTTCCTTTATTAAAGCCTCTCTGACCCTGGACCGTACCGAGCAGCCTCTTACATCTGCAGCGCAAGATCCTGGGCTTTCCAATGACGAAACATCTGTGCCCTTTACGAGAGCCCCTTCGCACCCGGATACAGCAGATCTACTGGCAGTTGCTCCCGGAGCACAATATCTTGCACCTGCCGATAAGGGAGGATCGATGCCCTCCAACCCGCCGGGCAAAAAGAGGAGCGTTCGCAATGAAATCAAGGCTCACATGATGAACCAACAGCATCCGGATTTACAATTCCTTCCTGAAACTGCCTTGAAGGAATTGTTCAACATTGAAAATATTGCAAAAATTTTGGAAAGTCATAAAGAACGCCTGCAATCTGATATTAGCATACTGCTCTCATATATCGAGACTCGAGCCACCAGAATCTTTGCAGTCTTGGCGTGGTCACAATTAGAAGAACTCATCGAGGAATTTTTCCTATACGATTTCAATGACGAGAAGCTGCCAGTTCGTGTGGAGATTGACGAAGAACAAAATCTCATTGAAGCGTTCTCGTTCCGATCTAGGTGGTTGAGTGTCGACGAGCACCCGTTCAACTTCAACCGGTGGACAGAACGAAATATCGATGCCTTTTGTGATCATGACCAGTGGCCTTTTCTTAGTCCTATCTTTTATGAGGAAAAGTTCCGATACGAGTTTCACGAACGAACCCGAATGCCATTTGTAGACGAGCGTCCCCAAAGCGAAAAGGAAACCCTTTTTAGCGTGGTACAAGAGTGGCGAATACATCGGGACCATATTCGCAACCCACATCTGATTGTAAGAAACTGTTCCCTTCCGGATGCGTCACAGAAAAATGCCATTTTTCGTGCCGAAAGGCGAGGCGTTGTAACGTCGATCCTACCAGAAGCTAACTCTGTACAGCGACTGCCAAACGACCCTAAGGACCATCCCACGGTCGCTGTGAAAAGGCTCAAACAGCTGGATTTGACCGATGACGAGTTCAAAACTCTGACCGAAGCAGAGGTAGATGCCCTCGAAACTATTCGCAAGCTGAATCACCCGCACCTAGTGAGAGCAGTCGCTTATTACACCAGGGGCAAGAGCCACTACATCATGTTCCCATGGGCTGATCAGGGAAACCTTCGTGACATTTGGGTCAAAGATCGGCCGAAGTTGGACGAGAAGTTTCTTCAATGGGTTTTCAGTCAATTGTATGGGCTCGCGGAAGCTATTAAAGCTTTGCATCATTCAAACAAGGAGAAAGCACTACGTCATGGTGACCTGAAACCGGAGAACATACTTTGCTTTGAGAACCTCGAAAAGGAGCAAAACAACGGGTTCTTATCTTGTATACTCGTCGTTGCGGATGTAGGATCGAGTCGGAGCCATGATAACGTAACCGAGCTCCGGACGAATTCTACCCGTACCAAGATAGGTACAATCAAGTACAAACCACCCGAAACCGAATTACAGCCGAATGAACCATTGTCGCGCCGATACGATATTTGGTCATTAGGTTGTATTTATCTCGAATTCATGATATGGCTGCTATATGGTCCCGGTGGCTTCGTCCAATTCAGAGAAGACTTGAATTCATTAGGCGAGAACACACGTTTCTATGTGGTTGAAGGAGGCCTCGACTTGCGGAACAGAACTTTTCGTCTCAATGGTGTCGTACAGAGATGGGTAGACTGGATTAAGGAAGACAAACGGTGTCCACACCACACAGCTATGAGGCGTCTGCTAGATCTGGTGGTGGATAGGCTTCTTATTGCCGATATTAGTCGTGCAAGTTCAGTCTTCACTAGAGGCACTCAGCAAACGGTCGACTCAACCGCAACCAATCCGGCACCTGTACCTACCATTATCATCAGACAACCATTATTCGAAGTTGATCCAGCCGACCGCTTGAAGTCCTCCCGTGCAACTGCAGAAGAGCTTTGTGACGAGTTGATGATGATATTGGACGATACAACCTCAAAACACTTAGAATGGATCGACTGGAGTGTGTCAGCGCAATCGGGGCCAGGACGATTTGCCGACCGTCTAGGTACGACCGACAATTAAGGTCGGTCCCTACGTAGCGAGACACCCTGTGGGGTGAGACAAATAAGGGGTACTTTGACTTTTAGCAACTGCAAAACCTATGCGCACAATAAATATTGCTATAGTTCTATAAAAATAATCTATTATAGCTAATTCTAAATATTTATAATCCCCTTTTCTCTAAAAATTACGTTTATATTATTATCTCTATACCTAGTTTATATAGCGCTTTCTTTTATAGCCTAATAGACTTTCCTTCCTATAGCGCTAATATTAAGTCCTTATTACTCTAAATTTTTATAGAATAACTTTATCTAAGCTCTAGAACCTCCCTCTAGTAGTAGGAAGTTACTATTAGCCTTATACGCACTATATAGCGTAATTTTATATAGGGCCGCTATATTAATTAGTACCTTTAGCAGAACCGAATTACTAATCCTCACTAATAGGAGGTAACCCCGCACGTCTTACTTTATACATCCACGGGTATTTTACTATAAGATATATAGCTGTACGGATTGTATAAGCGCTTAGAATATTACTATATCTAACTCTTAACTATTTAATATAGCTATTATATAACTTTAAGATATAGTCCTACGTATAGTAATATATACTTTTATAATATAGAGATATACTATTTACGTTACCTTTAAGCTATAAAACCTACTATTATTTCTTCTACTAACTTAGAGTAGTAAATAGGTATAGTATACCTAGGGGTTAGGTATAGGTTAGGTTAGGGTTACGTAACCTATAGGTATAGGTTAGGTTAGGGTTACATAGGCTAGTAGTAATAGTTAAGTTAGTTTACTAAAACCCTAACTCTAACCTAACTATTACTATTAGCCTATATAACCCTAACTTAACCTATACCTATAAGTTACGTAACTTTAACCTAACTTATACCTAATCTTTAAGTCTTATATTTAAATATAATAAATAATATATAAATATATATTTTTATAAGGATTTTTTTATTATAAATAGTTATTATAGTTATATATTAATTAAATAAAAAAAAAACTACTTTAAAAAATTAAAATTTAAAGAAATTAAAAAAAGTTAAGTTATAATATAGGTCTTAGTAAGCTAGGTATAAGTTAGGTTAAGGTTTTAGTAAGCTAGGTATAGGTTAAGTTAAGGTCTAAGTAAGCTAAAGTTAGGTTAGGGTTAAGGTATTATATAAGCGAACCCTAACCTAACCTATACTTATTTTTTAGCAACCTAACTATAACCTAACCTATACCTATTTACTAGCTTATACTAACTAAATAAAAAACCTAGTTAAGCCTACTACGCCTTTATCCTTTTTTAAGCTTACTAGCGCTAGTTCCTAAACTAAGTAGTAGTTAAAATCTAGTATTAGCTTATTAAAAGAGATATAATAAAATAGGAAAAGTATAGGATAAAGTAGAATATAGGCGGCCTTAAAAATTAAAGCTTATACTTTAGTAAGTAGGTTAGGCGTTATTAGCGTAACGCTATTATTATAAGTATATATAAAGGTAAAAAGGCTCTATATATTTTAGTAATATAGCTATAGTATAGTTAAATAGCTAGCAGCTCTTTATATAAGCGCTGCATTCTCTAAAACTATAAAAATATACTTTAGTTTAAGCTCTAAGAGTTATTAAAAGTTTTAGATTATTTATATTTATAAGAGATAAGTACTAGTAGAGCTGTAATAGTAGTTATACTTTATAAAACTCTATACTATCTAGAGTTATATACTATATTCTTTTCCTTAGCTATATTTATAAACTATTACTTTTAGCGTAAAATCCTAGCTAGAATAAATTAGCTATCCTCCTTACTAGTATAATAAGGTGTTTATCTACCTCTAGTAATAAATACTTAATCTAAATTCTATATACGCACTTTTCTTCTAACTAATCTAGGATATACTTAAAGTTTTAATATTATAAAATTATAAACTATATACCCTACAGCCCTTTATAAAAGAGAATTATAAATTTTCTAACTACCTTAATATAACTTAAGTTTAGTTATATTTAAACTTATATAGTTACGCCTTTTATATAAAAAAGTAACTAATTTTTACCTTATGTATTAACGTTAGCGCCTCTATTAAGTAGTAGCTATATAATTTAGTTATAGTTTTTAAATAAAGCTGCCTAAAGTATATTATTAAAGTATCTACCCTCTACGTTAAGATAGTAAATAGGTATAGTATACTTAGGGGTTGGGTATAGGTTAGGTTAGGGTTATATAACCTATAGGTATAGGTTAGGTTAGGGTTGCATAAACTAATAGTAATAGTTAAGTTAGGGTTAAAGTTTTAATAAGCTAACTTAACTATTACTATTAGCCTATGCAACTTTAACCTAACCTATACTTATAGGTTACGTAACTTTAACTCAACCTATACTTAACTTCTAAGTATACTATTTTTTATATAATAAATTATATATAAATATATATTTTTATAAAGATTTTTTTATTACAAATAGTTATTATAGTTATATACTAACTAAATAAAAAAAAAAACTATTTTAAAAAATTAGAATTTAAAAAAATTAAAAAAAGTTAAGTTATAATAGAGTTTTAGTAAGCTAAGGTTAAGTTAAAGCTAGAGTTTTAGTAAGCTAACCTAACTATTACTATTAGCCTATATAACCCTAACCTAACTTATACCTATTACTAGCGTATAAAAAATAGGTATAAGTTAGGTTAGGGTTAGGGTATTACATAATTAAACCTAACCCTAACCTAACCTATACCTATTTGCTACCCTAATAGAAGCTAATTTACTTTCCTTAGCTAAATTACTCTCCTTAGCTAATTTACTATTATTAGCTTTCTAAAACCCTCCTCTATATAAAGCTCTTCTACTATTAAATTAGGTGTTATAAAAAGATATTAAATTACTCTTTTTTCTTATAACTAATAATAATAAATTAGAAAAAAAAAAAAAAAGTTAATAAAGACAACGTAATATCCTTAGAAAGCTCTTAGCTAGCTACTTAGCGCGGCTATCTTAAAAAACTAGAACCTATAGAGTTATTAGTTATCTATTTCTAGAAGGCTTTTTTAAAAAGTAGGCGTAATATAGTGTTAGAGGGATTAGCTTATATTAAGAAGCTAGTAAACTACTATATTTTAAAGGCTAGTTTTAATAGTTATATTAAATAAGTAATTATAAGTTATAATAATAAACTAGTATTTAGAAAGGCTAATTAGATAATTTACTATAAAGGCCAGAGGGCTATTAATAAATAGTAGGGCTTATTTAATATAAAGGGTAATTATCTATAGAATTATTACCTAATAGCCTAATTTAATAATTTCTATTAGCGCTACCCTAGTAAGCTATATACTATTTATATAGAGGTGTTTTTTATACCTATTTTAATTAATAGGTAAATAGCTATTATTTTTTTTTATTAGCGCGTTAGAGAAGTAGTATAGTAACCTAGGTTTAAAAGAAAGGCCTAGGCGTAGTTCTTTAGAAAAAGATTGCCTAAAGTAATAGTAATAGCTTTTTAATTAGTAACTAATAAATTTACTAGTAAAATTAGTATAAAAACTACTTTAGAGTTTACTAAGTTAATTAAAAAAGCCCTATAGATCCTAATAACTATTAATATTATATGCTATTAACTAGGAAAATTCTAATACTTTAGAATAGTAAAGTAAGTTATAAGTTATTAATAGTTAATAATCCTAGCCTTATTATATAATAAAAGCTACGCTTTTATAAAGTAAAGCTTCTAAGTAAAAAGAAAATAATAAAAAACACTAGACTAGTAAATGGGTCTAGGTTGGGTCTGGGTTAGGGTCTTACGTAATCTGGGTTAGGTTAGGGTTAGGTTAGCTTACATAAGACCCAGGCCTAAACCTAACCCACACCTAACTTTTTTATCAATCTTAGGTATAGGTCTGGGTCTTATGTAATCTAGGTTGGGTCTAGGTTAGGTTATAATTAATAAGTAAATTAAAGTAATTATTACGGTAAATTATTATAGTAGTAAAGACACCTATTAGGTAACCTAAACCTAACCCCTACCCATTGTCTGTGCGACCTAACCTAGACCTAGACCCACGCTAATATATACCCTAACCCAACCCAGCCCCAAATCACGTGACCCCTACCCAACCCCAACCCGTGGCCCCTGCGACCCTAACCCAACCCAGCCCCAAGGGCGGGTTGCACCCCCCCACTCGCCAGCCTAAAAAACACCCTAAGAAGTATTTTTAAAAGTTTAAGGTAATTAGTATAAATATTACTATTAGAAAGGCTATTGTTAGTTTTACTTTTTTCCTACTTTAACTATTACTACTACTTTATACTTTTTACGCTTAAAAACTTTTTACCCTATATAAATAAAGATCCTTTATTTTATATAAAGGAGTTCTTTTTATAGTAGGAAAGTAAAAAAGGCTATAGAGACTTTAGAATACCTATAAAAGAAATTAAAGATTAAATTATTACTAACTAGTAAAGGATTAATAACCTATAGGACTCTACAGCCTTTACTATAGGTGTTTAGACTAAATAATATAAATATCCCTTTAGCTATTATAGTAATATACAGCGTATAATTACTAATTAAAAGAAACTATATAATAAATAGGTAGTTAATAGGTTAGAGTTATAGGGCGAATTCTAAAAAGACTAGGTATAGTAACTACTAAACCCTTTAATATTAAGAATATCTATTACGCCTTTATTTTTTTTTAAATACTAAAATTACTTATTATTAATTAGACTATAGTAAAAATAATAGTATAAAAATTATAGAAATTAGAGTTATAGTTATTAAATTATAAAAATAAATTAATTATTAAAATTACTTTTAGTATTCTTTTAATTTTTATAGTTCTACTTACATTATTACCCCTAAAAATTACCTAAAAATATATAAAAATTAAGCTAATAGAGTCCTAAATCCCTACTAACTACCTACCTAATTAGGAGCCCGCATAACTATTATAACGTATATAATTTTTATAAATAATAAATTTAGGTATAGTAGAACTAGCTATTACGCATTTTTTAACTTTTTTACTTTTTTTCTATAATATATAGTTAATATATAATATAGGTTTACTAAAGTAACCTAGGTTATAATTATCTCTAGTACTATCTAGTAGTAATTACTAAGTTAAAAGCTAAAAAAAGTTACTTTCTAATTATTACTACTAAAATATTATAATATAATAAATAAAATAGTTTAAAATTAGAAAATTATTAATTTAATACTAGCAAAATAGCTCCTATTATTAGATTTCTAAAAAAAATTATAGTTAAAAAGTTATAGTAATATAAAATTAACTAAAAAATTACCTATTATTACTTTTACCTTAGGTAACTATATTACTTAAAATAACCCTAGAAGTCTCTCTAATAGTAATTTTATATAGTTAATTTAATTATTAAGGGTACGTTTAACGTATCTATAAAAATTTCTTAGTTTTTTCTAATTTAGGATTTTATTACGTAAAAGAATTATTTAATAGGATTAAAATCTAGAAAGTATAGTAGTAAATATTTAAGTATAACTTCTATAGCTATATAAAAAGCTTTTACTTTTTCTTTTTAGTAGATAGAAGCGTTATCTATTATAATAATTAATTATAGGCCTAAAAAAGGCGTATACTAAGGAAGGATATCCTAGGTAAGAAACTTTTTAAATATCTCTTAGAAATATAAGCCTTAGAAAGTCTTATAGGCTATATAACTATTATAGATTATTATAAGTAATATACTCTAGCGTCTACTTTATAAAGTAAAGTATATAAAAATATAGGGCTTATTAATTAGTAACTAGCCTCTTTTTCTATTACTTATTCTTTTATTATAAGTTAACTTATTAATAATAACTATTTACTTAATACGCTAAAGCTTTTACTATACTTTCTATATATTTTATAAAAGCTTACTATACTTTTTTATATATTTTTCTATTACTTTTTTTACTATACTTATACTTTTTTAGAAACCTTAATATAGTAGGTATTATGATATCCTCCCCTAAACCTAATATAATAGGATAACTAACCTTTACTACATTTATTACGCTTAGTTATTCTTCCCTAACCTAAATCACTCTTAAATTAAACCCGTTACGTGCGCAACTAATAGCTACACGGCTAATTCCTAGTACTAACCTATTTCTAATTAGCGCCTAAGTCCGTGCCGACGCACGGACTACTTCTCCTTATTTATTTTTTTTATTTCTCTGCACTATTTCTGTCCTATATATAACGTCTTATAATCTACCTAGAACTACCTAAGTAACGTATATAGTAGTAATAGATTCGTTACACGAGAGATAGCTCCCTAGTATCCTTGTACTAAACCGAATTAGAACCTACCTATAGCACTTTTATAATATTACGTTATGTACCCCTTTAGCTAGAATAGCTACTAAATCTAACCTAATCTAGCTAATCTTTATAAAGTTATCTACTATTAAAGCTAGTAATAAAGCTTTTTAATAAACTCTTACTTAGTAAGAAGCCTAACACTATAATAAAATAACTACCTTACGCTCTAAGCTAGCGATAATTAAATAGTCTATCTCTTATCTAAAAAAGGTGACTTTTAATATTAAAGATCCTCCAGTCTTAGAAAGCACCTAAAAGTCTAGAAGTAGCTTATTTCCCTCCTAGATAACTCTACCTACAACCTAATTACCCTCTAAAATAGAAGAAGTAAAAACTAATAAACTCCTTAACCCTCCTTCCTTTAATAAAAAGAAAAAGGACTTATCTTTGTTTTTCTAGAAGCTTTAATACAAACTTAAAGGCAACTCTAACTAATACCCCTCTAAACGCTCTTGCCTCCTATACGTACACTTTTACCTAGACTGTAACGTAGTTATACTAGTTAACTCTCTAATAGATAAGGAAATTAATACTATAAACTAACTTATCTTCTTCTTAGAAGCTACTTACAGTAACCCTTATAAAAAAATAACTACTTTAAGCTAACTCACATCCCTTAAATAAAGAAAGAAAAGTTTTATAGCTTACTTTACTAAATTCTAATAATATACTACTAATATAGGCCTAAATAAAATTAGCTTAATTACTTCCCTCTATAACTCTCTATCTTCTAAACTAAACTAAGTAATAGTTAGTAAGGCCCTACCTTAGAGTCTAAATGCTTACGCTAACCTAATTACTATATATAATAATAATATAAGATTTCTCCCCGTTGTTACCTTTCTGTACCGCCCCTAAACTACCCCTACTTTAACTAGATATCCTAACGCTATAGAAATTAATTTATTATACGCTTCTGTAGGTTCTAAAGAATAAAAAAACTAAAAAAAAAAGGCCTCTATTTTAAGTGTAGAAAATATAGCTACATCTTTTAAGATTATTCTATCCTGCTTTCCTAAGTAAGGGCTAGTAGTATACCTATCTACGCCTGTTCTATCTTACCTCTAACCGGCCGCTAAAATAGCACTAAATTAATACTATTTTTCTAAAGCTTTCTTTAATAATTAAGAAGAAGCTGTAGCTAAAGCTCTAAGCGCTTATGAAAAGACTTATCCCGGCGTTAAGTTACTCTCTAGGACTAATTTAATACTAGATCTCTGCTAACTTCTAGGCCGCTTTTCTAAATAATAATTAGAAATATTAGGTAAATATACCTATATCTTTATAATAAAGACGTATCTCTAAGGTAGTTTGTACTTTAATTAACTTTAAAGCAAATAGCATTAGTTATATTAACTAAGAACTAGTATATAAGCTAAATTTTTAACTAACTCCCCTATACTAAATAATATACCTAACTAGATTTAATAGGAAATAACTTAAAGGAGGTTCTATTTTATATAAAACCTTTATTACGCTTATACACTAATACTACGTTAAGAAAATTAACCTCTACGTAATAAACACTAAATAATATAATTTAATACTTAGCTAACTATAGCTATATTAACACTAAGTTGCATTTAATTACTAAAACTAAGTTCTAAGGTTTAACTCTTCCTAATGCTAGGCCGTCTACCTATATAAACACCTATATAAAACCTAAACCTAATCCGTCCCTAACTTTAATATAGGAACTCTAACTAAAGTATAAATCTAATCTAAACTACCTCTGTCTCCTAATGAACTACCTATAGATATTAACTATATTAGTTCCGCCCTATTCTTAATATTAGCTTATTAACCTAACTATAAAATCCTTACTATCTTAATTACTAATATTAATAAAGCTCTTATGCCTAAATTATATACTAACCTAAAAATAAAAGTACCTGCTAAGTACTATAACTTATTACACGTTTTCTCCTAATTTAAAGCTAATAAACTCCTAATTTAACGCCCGTACAACTACTAGATTAAACTTAAACCTAGAAAATAACTAGGTTATAAACTACTATATAGAATATCCTTAAATAAGCTAAAAGTACTTTAAAAGTACCTTAATAAGAACCTAGAGAAAGGGTTTATATAAGTTAGCTTGTTTCCTGTTGCCTCGCCTGTACTTTTTATAAAAAAGCTAGAAGGTAGTTTCTAATTCTGCATTAATTACTATAGACTAAACGCCCTAACTATAAAGAACTAATACCTAATTCTTTTGCTATAAGAAACCCTTAATAGACTAAGTAAGGCTAAGTTCTATATAAAACTTAATATTATTACCGCCTTTAATAAGCTTTAAATAGCTAAAGGTAATAAGTAGCTTACTACGTTTTAGACCTAATACAGCCTATTTAAATACTTAGTTATGCCCTTTAGATTAGTAAACGCCCTAAGTACGTTTTAGCACTACGTAAATAACGCTTTACGTCTATATCTAGATATATTCTACACCGCGTATATTAATAATATTTTAATATATAGCAACAACTTATATAAATATAAGAAGTACGTAAGGCTAGTGCTAAAAGTAATAAAAGAAGCTAGATTACAACTTAACGTTAATAAATATAAGTTCTATAAGTCTAAAGTTACGTACCTTAGGTACGTAATATCTATAAATAGTATCTAAATAGACCCTAAGAAGGTCTAGGTAATTATAAACTAGAAATACCTATAGAACGTAAAGGACGTACGTGCCTTTATTAGGTTTTTAAATTTTTACTAATAATTTATTAATAACTTTTCTAAACTAGTAAGCTTTATAGTAAACTTTACTAAAAAAGATGTTTAATTTAAATTTAATTCTACTTATAGACACTTTTTTAATTAGCTAAAGCGCGCTTTTACTAAAGCCTTAATTTTTTAATATTTTAACTTTAACTTTCTAATTTTTATAAAAGCTAACGCTTTTAATTACGTTACGGTAGGCGTACTATTTTAGACTAACTCTAATAGGATTACTTACCCTATTACTTACTTTTTTAAGCATATA